>VMDR010018125.1:0-19455 GCA_007922815.1 Macrotus californicus | reverse complement strand
TCAAAAATTAAGAAGTCCAGGGCTTTCTCCATTGACCTGCTGCTTCTCAAACTTAATCCCCCAAGAACCTGTAATGGCAAAAGAAGAGAAAGAACACAGACCCTGAGGTCCAGGGTCTCAAATTAACTTTCCAGCCTTATCTCTTATAAAGATATTAGCAGTGACATCATTAACATCCTTGTCACACCCACACACAGCCTAGGTTACATCTTACCTAGGTGTGACCTTGACACACCAGGTCAACACACATTCAGATCATTTCACAACTCAGAGCTCCTGACTTCCTTCTTCCTTCTTCCTAGTGTATTATTTGCTTACCTTAGTACTCCAACATCTCTTACTCCACCCCTCAAAACCCTACTGAAATGTCACCTCCTGGAAGAATCCTTAAGCATTTTTGACTCATAGATACAATTTGTTCTACATGTTATAATGTTTATATAAAGACTTAACTACTTCTATTGTGCTTTATTTACTTCCTATCTACCATGTCACTAGAATTTGAGCTGTCTGGAGGCACAGATCTCTCTGATTCATTCTGATATCTTTAGTACCAACCACAGTTCCTGGAGCAAGATAGATTTTCCATACATATTTGTTGAATGAAGTGTCACTCATTAGTAGGTAAAGCAGAAAGCCTTGTAACCACTAGTTGTTTGAATGTAGATAGGCTCCCAAATTATTTTTGGGTAGAGGATGAGAAATAATTTACTATTTTCTTCACATTACTCTTCACAACATTCTTTCCACAATTTTGTTTTCTCAACCTATTTACTCTACTATTGATTAAGATGTACTAAAAAAATTTACCCAGCCTAAACTATGAAAAATTGCTAATTAATATCATCCAAATTTATGAGGTTTAGGTGTTTTTCTAAAGGAAAAAGTATTACTAAAAATACATAAGTAGTTGTTTACTTTTAATAATCAGAATAATCAGGTTTAACTAACTTATTCAATATTTTTTATCCTGTTGCAATGGAAATATATTTGAATAGTCTTTCTCAAACAAAAAGCCTAATGTCATGAGAGTAAATTTTATAAAGTGCTTAAAAGTAGATGTTAAATTTCAAACATTAATGGATTTCTTTTAAAAGTTTTAACAAAGCATACCAAATAAAACTTCTATTGAAAGGAAGGAATAAATATCACTGTCCTCTTTTTTTAAAATATATTTTATTGATTATGCTATTACAGTTGTCCCATTTCCCCTCTTTATCCCCTTCTGTCTTGTACACCCCCTCCCACCCACATTCCCCCACCTTAGTTCATGTCCATGGGTCATAATATAAGTTCTTTAACTTATACATTTCCTATACTATTCTTAACCTCCCCTTGTCTATCTTCTACCTACCATTTATGCTTCTTATTCCCTGTACCTATTCCTCTGTTCTTCTGACCCCTCACCACTGATAACCATCCATGTGACCTCTATTTCTGTACATCTGTTCCTGTTTTAGTTTTTTGCTTAGTTTGTTTTTGGTTTTGCTTTTCTATGTTTGGTTGTTGATAGTTGTAATTTTGTTCTCAGTTTACTCTTCATAGTTTTGATCTTCTTTTTCTTAAAGAAGTCCCTTTAACATTTCATATAATAAGGGCTTGGTGATGATGAACTCCTTTAACTTGACCTTACCTGGGAAGCACTTTATCTGCCCTTCCATTCTAAGTGATAGCTTTGCTGGATAGTCATCTTGGATGTAGGTCCTTGTCTTTCACAACTTTGAATACTTCTTTTCACCCCCATCTTACCTGTAAGGTTTCTTTTGAGAAATCAGCTGATAGTCTAATGGGAACTCCTTTGTAGGTAACTCTCTCCTTTTCTCTTGCTGCTTTTAAGGTTCTCTCTTTATCTTTAGTCTTAGATAATGTAATTATGATGTGCCTTGGTGTGTGCTTCCTTGGGCCCAACTTCTTTGGGACTCTCTGAGCTTCCTGGACTTCCTAGAAGTCTATTTTCTTTGCCATATTGGGGAAGTTCTCCTTCATTATGTTTTCAAATAAGTTTTCAATTTCTTGCTCTTCCTTTTCTCCTTCTGGCATCCCTATGATTTGGGTGTTGAAACGTTTAAAGTTGTTCTGGAGGATCCTAAGCCTCCTCATTTTTTTGAATTCTTATTTCTTCATTCTATTCTGGTTGAATGTTTCTTCCTTCAGGTCCAAACCATTGATTTGAGTCCTGGTTTCCTTCCCTTCACTGTTGGTTCCCTGTATATTTTCCTTCATTTCACTTTTCATAGCCTTCACTTTTTCTTCCAATTTGCAACCATACTCCACAATTTCTGTGAGCATCCTGATTACCAGTGTTTTGAACTGTGTATCTGATAGGTTAGCTATCTTGTCATCACTTAGTTGTATTTTTTCTGAAGCTTTAATCTGTTCTCTCATGTGGACCATTTTTTTTGTCTCAGCACGCCTGTTACATAGTAAGGGGCAGAGCCTTAGGTATTCGCCAGTGTGGGGCAGCCCATGTCAGTGCATTGTAGTTCTGTATGGGAATGAGGGGTCCAAGAGGGAACAGTGCCCCTTACTCAGCTTTCCACCAGCTTTCAGTCACTTCCTCCCCTACTCACAAGCAAATTGGACCCTTCTGGTGTTGATTCCTGGGTGGGTTTTCTTGTGTATGATCTAGGACCCTGTGGGCCTTTCCAATGAACTCTCCTGTGAGGCTGGGAGTTTCTCCTGCTTCCTTAACCTCCACAGGTTTTTTTCAGTCAGTTTTTGAGGCTTTATGTACCCCTGCTAGAACTCTGGGTAGTGTGGCCTGTCTTGCTCCCCATTCGTTCCTCCCAGTTTATCTGCATACAAATGTAGGACCACCCACTCTGCTAGCCACTGCATAACCAGGTCTACCAGCCACCCCCTTGCCATGATTCTTCTCAACCAGTTGCCCATCTCTGCCCCTCCTACCGGTGTGGATGAATGTTTCTTCTTTAACTCCTTGGTTGTCAGACTTCCATACAGTTCGATTTTCTGTCAGTTCTGGTTGTTTTTTGTTTTTAAATTTGTTGTTGCCCTTCTTTTGGTTGTGCGAGGAGGCACAGTGTACCTACCTATGCCTCTATCTCAGCCAAAAGTCTACATCACTGTCCTCTTGTTACTCACTCATCTCTGCCAGCCTTAGAGAAATATACATTTTCATGGAAATTACACACATTTTTACACACAAAGCAATGGCAAGACAACAAGATTGAAAAGCTTCTCAATTAAAATAAAAAGGAAGTTGTTTTCCTAGACTTCCATAATTTTGTCTAAGATTCTTGTTCCAATAGTTCAATAATAACAATATTAATAATATGCTAAAAGAGGTGCTATCTTTATGGAGATTTGTTTCATTATGGGGTTCCTGTACCCCAAACCAGTAAACAATCCCCTGACCACCCCTAAAACCATCACAGTATATGAACCAGGCAAGGAGTACTGTAATGGGATGCTCATTTCATAACAAAGACAAGTTAACAGCTGTGCTATAGCCCCAGGCAAAAGGCATACATGACTTTTAGAATATATAGTGACTTGTGACACAGCCAGGGGAAATTATACTGTGCCTATATAAGAGGCAGGGAGGTGGAGGCTCCCATGTCATGGGGTACGCTTTCCCTGAATAAAGATGACAGCTGAAAGAAGGAAAATAAAATATGGGGCAACTGGCAAAAGTAGCACATTATAAGCAGGAACCGGATATGAGGTCACACAGGAAGCCCTGAGTCAGCATTTAAAATAAGGGTAGGTGCCCTGGCTGGTGTGGCTCAGTGGATTGAGCATCCACCTGTGAACCAAAGGGTCACTGGTTAGATTCCCAGTCAAGGCACATGCCTGGGTAGGGGGCCTCGTAGCGGGCATGTGAGAGACAACCACACATTGATGTTTCTCTCCCTCTCTTCCTCCCTTTCCCTTTCTCTAAAACTAAATAAATAAAGTCTTTAAAAAAATTTTTTTTAAATAAAATAAGGGTAGGCTAGTAAGGAAGAGGGTTTCCACCATGCTATCCCTAATGAGAGAGGAGCTACTTCTTCTCTAAGGGGGATTCCACCATTCTGTTTGTAGGGAGACAGGAGCTACTTCTGCTTCTCTGAGAATTCTGCCAGGAGGGCTGAAAGAGTAGGGCAGCAGGCATGTGGTTTGAAAGGGTGTAGAAGGGCCACCACCATTGGCCATGAGGTCAGTAGTGAGTGGCAGCTATGAAAAAGGCAGCCATGAGGAATAATCCAGGAAGTAAGGGGGGATTTGGCCATTAGGTCTGGTGTATAAGGGGGTGCCACACAATTTGGAGTGAGGAGATGCCACATGGTTTTGGATTAAGAGATAAAGTAAGAAAGAGGAAACCTACTAGGAAACCTGCTTGGAGAACACTGTGATAGAGCTGATGGAGCTAGGAATTGTGGGAACCTGCCTAACCAAGTATGGATTCATGAGAGATGCCTGGAATGCTGAACTGTGACTGGGGAATGCTGACTTCTGCTACTCTGAAGGACATTTGGAAAGGTCACTCCCTTGGGATGTATGCCTTTCTAGACTTCACAGTGTAACACAGCACATATTTTTTTGGACTGCTACATGGAGGCTGAAGACAACATACCCCAGATACTAATGAGACAGCTGCTGTGAGAGGATGGTAATTCTGAAACCCACAAGTGTGCCTTCCAAAGGGCATGGAGAAGTGTTTTCACAGCCAACTTAAGAACAGATAAGGATTTGGGGAACTTCTGGTTTTGGTGGTTTTGGCTTATAGCCTGGTGGGAGCAAGGGAAGTGCTGGCTCTCATGGGAGAGCAGGAGTCCAAGCAGGAGTGCTTCCAACAGCCCCAAGGTTTGAATTCTGTAAATAAAAATGTTTCCCTCAATACTAATTGTTGGGTCATACACTTAGGCGACATGTGGACGAGCCCTGGTTTGCTCATTTACAGTTTGGGCAAGCCCAGATGCAACTAAGGGAACCTGTAGTCAGGTCCTAGCCACGTGGGGCAGACCAACCCCTGGAGCATGGCTGTGGGGACTTCTCAATCTCAGGGAATTCTCATGCACCCAAGCTCAAGGCTCCAATCCCCAGGAATGCCAGAATGGTATAAGTAAACAGGTATGGAGAGGAAAGGAACCCCTGGGCTCTGTGAGCCAAACCTACATTCAATGTTGGGTGTCAGACACTGAACTGGAAGGGTTGTGACCTACTCCATGTGGGGTAGGTCACATGAATGCTCCACCAGGGAGGGTGAGTCATATGAGCATGCCGCCATCTTGGATCTGGGCAAGGTGGTGGGCTGGGCACACTCTTCAGGTTATGTGCTGCATCGACATTGCGCCAGTTGGGTTCTATATGCAACTGGGTTCTGATAGGGATGGCTCTGGTTTGGAAGGTCATGAACCAGTGTCCAATAGGCAGAGTTCTGGTTCTGTAGAAAGTTGTAAAAGCTATAAGAGGTTGTGAAAATCTTAAACCTGGAGGAAAGGAAACCCAAGCTCTTGGGTGTGTTTTTTCTTTATTTGCTTGTTTTCTGATCATATGGGGATGTGGTTTGAACTTTGCTCTTTTGGGTATATCAGGAATCCTCTCTCTGCTTTTTAGCCAGTGAGATGTAGCAGAGGTCACCTGTAAACTGGGGAGAATGCCTTTGCCATTTGTGACCTAAAAAAGGGTCATTTGGTGCTGGTGGAACCTGGACTGGAGCAAGAGAACATGTCTCTGCCAAGAGACTGGGTGGTGACAGGGCACATCTCTGCCAGAAGACCAGTGGACACACTGGTGGGCGAGAGAGTGAAGCTCTATCGGCCAAGCTTCAGCCCAGGTAGGACCTAGGAAAGCTTGCCTGTGTAACTGGTTAGTGGGACTAGTGGGAAATGAGACAAGATTCTAAAGATAGTTCTAGTTCCCCTTCTTTTGGAACTCTGCCTTTGCTTTGAATTTTGCTCTGAATTTTTCTCTGTGTCTTTTCTGGAAGGAAATTGAGGTTTCCCAGGAAAAGTTAAAATTTCACACTATGTGGAAAAATGAACAAGAGAAAGTATAAGGCATGGAAATGCAATTTTAGAGGGCAAAGACTGAAAGTGAATTAGGCTTCTTAATAGGTAAAAAGGTTTGTAAAAGATAGATAGAAGGTTGTAGAAGTCTGTGAAAGTATTGGGGAAAAATTGTATAGTTTTAGTAATAGAAGGTATAATGCACAGAGATGCAATTTTGAAGCACAAGGATTTTCCTTCACACTTTATATGTTTCTCCTTACTTGATCCCCCCAGAATTTGGCATTCTGAAGGAGTAAGTAACAACATAAGTTTTCTTTGTGTAAAACCAGTAAGACCAGTTGCCAATGGTGGTTTTGTCAACCAAGACTTTAACCAGAATATCATGCCTGAAGAAGACAGGCCTGGGCCCTGCTTGTTACCAGAAAGCCTTGATGAACTGGGATTGGCTTTCAAAGGTAGTAGAAGCCACTGGAAAAAGCTTAGTACCTGGTTCAGTTGTGTGGCTCATGGCAGTCTTCCAGGGATGAAACAAGTTTGCTTTCCTGAATGATGGCAAGGAGGAACCTTAAGCCACAATGGAAACATCAAGGACTTGAGAGAATCAGGTGCCATGGGAGAGGCTAGATGGCAGAGGTGTGGCTCAGCTTCTATGCCCTGAAGAGCCAACTAAAGAGTCAATTCTTTGTGTAAGTTCCAGCAAAGCAGACTTAAAGATCATATGTGATCAATTGCTGCTCTTGTTGTATTTATGCAAATGAATAAGCTCAATTAAAGCTGGACTTAAAGCAGTCCCTTTAATGACAATGACGGTGATCTTAAGGAGAAAAATTGTGATTCAAGGAAAATCACAATGCTCAGTGGTAGACATTAGACTAGTGCAGCTAACTGTCTTCAAAGTTTGTTTTAATTTGGAAGTTGAAACTGGGTTTGTAATATCACCCAAAATGCTCGATTTACAGGCAAGAAGGATCTATCAAATTGACACTGTTAAATGTCATGCCAGCAAAGGCCTTGCAGCTGGAGGTCTTCCCAAGAGACAGTCTTGCAGACTCAGAGACTGGTGTATGGTTGTGTAAGGAGATGCCACACAGTTTTGGATTAAGAGTTAGAGTAAGAAAGAGGAAACCCACTGGGAAATCTGTCTGGAGAACACAGCAGCAGAACTGATGGAGCTGGGAATTGCAGGGACCTGCCTAGTGCTGAACTGTGATCAGGAATGCTGAGCCACGGACTTCTGTTTTTCTGAAAGGTAGTACCCTTGACTGACATATTCAGAAACTGGCTCCTGGGTTGGCAAAGGAGAGCAGGACTATGTGTTTTGGAGTGTTTTAAAGTGAGTAGGACTTAATAACAGAAATCCGCCATTATTCTGAATCTGTATAACCTGTAAATAAACAACCCTTTTCCTTTTCACCAAACTCTTGCAGTGGGTTTCACACTTCTTGGCGGTGGGCAATTGAACCTCACAGCTGTTCCAGAACAGCATAGGCAGAGTTCTGTAACAGTACTGCAGAGGACTTGAGTAGACTTGGCAGCTTTCATTTGGTCCTCAGAGCCACTCTTAGGAGAGTAGATGTCCAATCATGAAGAACCACCAGAACAATGACCAGAACCACCAAGCCACAGAAAAAAGTGCAAATTCGTTGAAGAACACTTACTGATTCTTGAATGTGTGTGACTGAAAGCTACAACCACCAGCCCTGGCAGAAGGGTTTTCTTGAGGGCAGAGTGAATGGTGAACATTTTTGGCATTCAGTAGCAAAATACCAAGGAGGAGAGAAAAGTAAAAAGTAACCTCCTGGGGTTAATTACAGTAAAAATATCGTCCACTTTCCAGCTCATGAAAATGTTCTTGGGAATCCACCTGCTGCTTCCTCTTCCTTCTCCTTTCAGAGTAAAAGCAGCCAATCAGAAGCAAGTACAGGTGCCACCCACCTTGCCACTCTTCCCTCATAGGCTGGCTAGAGAAAGTTGAAAAGGAGATAAATGACACCCCTCTCCTACCTTTGCAGACAGGGTTAATACTGATAATTATTTGGTCACTAGTGAGTCTGCTGCAGTAATTGCTACCTCCTCTTTCCTTCTAACATTTGCATTTCAATTGCCTTCATCCTAATACTGAAATGGCTCAAAGCTTTATTTTGCCTGACTTTGTGTAGATAGCAGGTACTTCCTTATAATCAGTCACTAGCTACGATCTGAGTCTTCCTTGAAGAATGGCTGGGTAATGTCCTCTTCACCCAGCAGATGTTCTAAAAATAAGCAGGCTATTTTTTATAAGCGTGAGTGCTTATAATATATGCACATAAAATATATACATAGGTACATATATACTTATATGTATGCAATCTGATTATATGTGCATTTTATTGCAAGCTGGTGATCACTCAGCTTTGAATGTTTTTATAAACAGCATATTTTCATTCTGATTGAAGATGAGAATTTAATTCTATCTGTGAAGGAACTCTTAACTTACAATATATTTATATGGTAAGGCTTGATAGCTGAGAAAGTCAAAGTGTGAGCTTCACTAACAAGCATGGTTTGCCAAGTACTTTCATAATATTTGAGACACTAAATTAGACACTTGCTGCAGCCAGAAAAAAATAGCAGTCTTTTCCCTTGTTGGGTTTATATTCTAACAGATATTGCCATCTGCTGCTTATCTCCTTATTTTGAACAGGATATTGCAGAGACAAAATAAGTTTAAGTGAATTTACAAAATTTCATAGTTAACTTATTCCATCCAGAGAACAAGGAAGTTAGGTTTTGTTTTGTTTGTTTTTTTAATTTGCTTTTATGGGAAGACATTCTTTCACTTACACTGGGATAAGAGCACATCCTCTGAAAGCAGATCATTAAGTTTAAGTTTCACCTAGCTCTACCATTTGATGGTTGTGGTAGCATCCTACTTCACTCTCAGTTTCCTCAACCACCAAGTGAAAATAATAGTCAAATTACTTTCTCAAGTTGTGGTTAAGGGTTAAATGGGTGGATGTATATACAGATTCAGGTTCACAGTAAATGCCATGTCATCATTAATTATTACCCATCAGCTGGGAAGCCACCTAAAGGCTATGTCTTGAAATTCCAATGTCCAAGTCTACATATTCACCATTTCTTTATATTTATATCATTTTCAATTACAAACACAAGCCTAATTTAAATGTGAGTACAGCAACATTTCCTAAAAGCCCATTGTATGTGTCTTTACCTGCTCTAACACTGTTGGTTGTATTGATTCAATAATCAATCCCACTTTTTCCATACCAACATAATTCTTTTTATTTAGGAAGTAGCAATATGCAAAAACATTTCCCAGACTCCTATTCAGATGGAAGATTCTTGTGACACAGTTGGGCCAATGAGATAAGTGTAATCTTTTGATTGAGATTTCTGAGAAATCTCCTTAAAAGGAGGCAAATTACTGTCATGTAGTTTTTTTTGCTCATCTTCTTTTATTCTGCCTGGAAAACAGATGAGATAGCTGGAACCACCAAGTGATCATAGTAAAAAGCACAGTCCAAGGTTGGCCAAAAGAAAGGGTAGAAAGAGTCTGGACCATGATTGCATATTAGACCTGCCATACAGCCTCTTCCAACTGATTTCTTTATATTAAATAGTAAAAAATAATCCCTTATCCTATTTGATAAGGGATTTGAACTACTCTATTTGGGTTTTCTACATGCAGCAAAACATATCCTTAATATATCCATTGATATAAGTGAGGATCATAGTCCCCATTCACAGACAAGGTTAAGGTACATTCTGTGATGACACAGCTTGGAAATCACAGCCTGGATTTGGAACTGAGGAAGTTTGGGTCTTAATTATACACTGTATGTCTTTTAAAAGTACCAATGGATTAGATTTGGAAAACAGAAATTAACTTTTTCTCCTGTCTGTAACATTTCTTACCTTGACCCACCACTCATTCCTTTGGACAACCAACAACCATCTAATGTATTAAGTGACAAACACGATGCACTGGGCACTGAAGATACCACACTGAACAGGCAGACAATTTCCTTGCCCTCACACAGCCTACCTCTGTGGGTGGATGCAGATACACCCAACTGTGTAGCTAACTGTCTTCAAAGATTACAATATTGTAAGCACAAGCATGTGAGGAATGCAAGGTGCCATGTTTTCTCTCCCTCCCCCAAATTAGTTAGTAATTGTCCTCACATGCAGCAAAACCAGCAATAGCGAACTATTTTATTTGAATAGTTTTTTAGATGATTTTCTCCCCAAGGGGAGAACTAGCCTGGGCAACTTTCCCTTGCACCATCTCAATTAGACATGGGATTCCCAAGGCTTTTTCCACATTTACTATACATTCACTCTTTCTCCTATTTATAATTGTTCTTACTCTTGACATGCAAAGGTGAGGAATGTTTTCCTGTTCTCCCACACATGATGTTGAAAGGGCTGTTACTCTCTTAGGTTAGTCCTGCTCGAGTCTGTGCACAATCTGGGCTGCTGTCAGTGCCTAGAGGCCATCCCTTCAGCTCATTTTCACCACTCTGCTTGCCTCTGATCACTGCTATCACTTCTGGATGGAGTGGCAACTGCAATGACAGTGAGGACTTTCCTTTTAAACCTTCAGTATCAAACCTGAGTAAAATAATTCCCTTCTCTGGGTCAGAAAGCCTGAGCTTCTCTTCTGACCCCACCTCAGGCTTCCTCTGTGATTCACATACCTAATATGTAAAGCCTTCCTTTGGTTAGTCCCCTCATCGGGAAATCAAGTAGAAAAGACTAGACTCTTTTGTTCTCACCCTCAATGCCCTTCTCTCTCAATAGAGCAAGATAGCTCATAAGATTCTGAGAAAGAAAGGCAGAATGAGATTGTTAAAAATTCTGCTGTATTTTTATCTTATTTTATCTGGCTAATTATCCACTCACCTTTTACCCGCTGAATGTGAAACATGGAAACGTGACACATCCTGAGAATATTATGCTCTAGTTTGATGGTTTCTACCAATGATAAGAGTCACCATGGAGCCACTTGACAAACCTAAAAGGAAGAACAGTATTCAAGCAATAGAGACAGCACAAATAACAACAACAATAAAAAAGCAAGGATATATCTTTGCTTTATTTGTCCTTAGTAGCTTAAAAGCATGGCACAGACTACATTTGTTGCATGAATAATGGCTCCTTTTATCTTCCAGTTTTGTGCTTCAATGGACTTCTGTGCATGTCCCACTTCTTAACACATTATCTCTGGTCATTCCATTTGTCACTATAATTATGTGACTAAAAGGGCAATAATCTGGTGAAACCAGGACTGTTGAGTTCTCATCCTAAGCCAACAGCTTCTCTTATGACCTTGTAGAGTTATCCAAGCTCCACATTATCATCTTTAGAATGGAAGTGACAGTAATCTACCTCATAGGTTTTTGTGAAAACAAGAATTTTTTAATTATGATAAAACACTTCATAAACAAAGGGCTTTGAAGCTGCACTATCATTCTCAGACTTATGCTACATTTCCAATTATAGAATGAGTCAGTTACTGATTAATTATTACTGGAGAAGTAATCTCTTCCATGAAGTACAGCCACAGGGCAGAAGAGGGCCAAGATGATACATGCACTGAAATACTGCACTCACAACTCTGGATACCAAAAGCTGGGGTCAGATCTTCTCATTGTCATAGGAAGAACATGGGCTCTTTGCATCCAAACTGAACATGGGGAAGCTTTTTAGGTGGAAGTCAAGGATGAGAACATTGATTTATCTTTGCCATGCTAAAGGAGAATCAGCAATGAGCATTAAATGGAGGCTGCTATCTCCCAGTCTTCTCACCTGTGCTCAGTGTCTGACTGTAGCAAGGTTTAGCACATGGACAGAAATTCAGATGCAGATGGCAATGGCAAATTTGTGCTTGTCACAAGACCCTGGTTTGCTAGTGCTTTTCATTTTTCCCTCTTTCCTGGTTCATTTGTGTGTTTCTAAGTAAATTTTTGTACACTCTAGTTCTTGTTCTGCTCCAAGATGCTGGGCTCTTTCCTTATTCCCAAAATTTCAGGATAAATTTTTATTTACAAAAGCTTTATATATGGTGAATATTTACAGTTATTAGAGGCAAAAGGTGGTAGCAGCCATTAAACTTAACCCACTGGAATCATCTCTAAATTTTTCTATGGTTTCTGCCTCAATGTTTCCCACTTCTCCTGGGCCTGAACATTTCTGATTGCTCCATTTCCTTCTCTCTTGATCTATAATCCCTTCAGATTCTCAAGGGAAAGCTTGGAGTAGGATGAAAAAATTAGGAGTATAGACAACAATTGCCAAGCCTGTATGTTCTTGCTTTGATGCTTACCCACCTGGCCCTTTTATGCTTTTCTCCACAAGGCCACTAGGGGAAGATATATTAGAGTCTATTCACAGGATTACTGGGAGGCTTAATCACGCATAATATGTAAAGCATTTAGAAAAATGCCTGACATTTACTAAGGACTCAGTAAATATTAGCTATTTACAGTAGCTGAAATCCTGAAAGTTTCCTATAAATGATAGTCATTGCTATTATTGGGACAATAGTCATCTCTATTCCTTTTGGGAGGGATGTCAATTCTTTTTTATTTAATTTCTTGGGGTGACATTGATTATTAAGATTATATGGTATTCAAGTATACATTTCTATGATACATGACCTGTATATTGCTTTGTGTGCCCACCACCCAAAGTCAAATCATCTTTTATCACCATGTATTTGACTCCCTTTACCCTTTACTGCTCCCCATCCCCCTTCTCTCTGGTAACCACCATACTATTGTCTGTGTCCAAGGGGGACCCTGTCCTGCAGTGTCCCCCAGCATCGTGGATGAAATAAGACTGCTAAGATATGATCTTCTTGGGGAGAAAAGGTTGGCTAATCTCTCAGAGGAGAAGAGCCTCGAGCACCTCTTTCCCTGGGCTTTTATTGAGTTTAGTTTCCATAGGAATACAGGGTGTATATATAAAGCTCATCAGTCATTGTCAGGCAGTAATGATCAAGGAATAGATAACATTCAAAGAACTAAAAGGGCTTATTCTGAGTAACGATCTGATAGATAAAGTGACACCAAAGGGCCACAAAACTTTGGGAAACAAACTCATTTTATGCTTGAAGTCTAAACAGCTAACATAGATTAACCTAACGGTATTCTTAGCAAAGCAGGACTCATAGGACATCATGCATTCTTTTTCAGGCCTGATTGCCCCCAGGAACTGCCTGTAATAGTATAGGGCTGAGTCCCCCTCATCTGGCCTTTTTTTTAGGCTTGAATCAGGCCAGGGAAACAAAGTAGCCAAGACAGTAGAAGACTTCCTGTAGTGAAACGAGGACTCAGAGTATAACAAAGCCAAGAGGTGAAGGTCCATAACCCCTTTTCTATAGTCCCCTAAGTCCTTCCCCAATGGTCCCTTCACAACTGTGCCTGTCTTACGTTGTTCCTCCCTTGAGGAATCTTGCCCACCATTGGCTAACCAGTCGTCCATCCAGGCCAAGCAGGGAGATATGAGAGAGGGGATAAGTTTTTGTCTCCTTAGTGGCTTATGTCCCTAAGGCCTTTTTACTCAGCCTTAGCCATGGGAGGTTACAGCCTCTGAAACCAGGCAGTGTGGTTCTCAACATGTGTCTATGAGTTTTTGTTTGTTTGGTGGTTTTTGCATGTTTATTTGTTGCTTTCAGTTTTATATTCCACATATGAGTGAAATCACAAGGTTCCTAACCTTATCTATCTGACTTATTTTACTAGTATGATATTCTTGAGGTCCATCTATGCTGTCAAAAATGGCTTCAAAAATTTAAGAATAGAGTTACCAACTTCTGAATATCTACCTGAAAAATTTAAAAACATTTATTTGCAAAAGTACATGCACCCCTAAGTTCATTGCAACATTATTCACAGTGGTCAAGATATAGAAACAAAGTGTCCTCAATAGATGATTGGATGAAGAAGATGTGGTACACATATACAATGAAATAATACTTCATCTCTATTCTTAACCTCTCTTTATCATACTCCCCAAGTCTTGCGTCACTGATATTCTTATTGCATTGCCAGAAAACTTCTTCAGAATTATACACAATATATCTCATGTCAGCTACATGACCTCGTAAAAGTATAAAATACATAAATATAGATTATTTTAGAGTAAAATAATTTCCATGATATATTTTGCAAATCTTTTACTTGGGAAACAGAAATAATAAAGAAGGAGGCTCACTAAGGGAAAAGCTCTCATATCTGAGCTATATTTGCAGGCTGGGAAAGATAGAGAGCATGGGGATCAGGATGTTGTTGGATGTAGGTCTTCTTGAGAGATGATGTTTTAGCAAAAAGTTAAAGAAACCAGCTGGAAGAAAACTACTCTTGAAAAAGAGAAGAATTGAAAAAAGCCCCTTACATGGAAAGATTCCTGGTGTGTCGGAAGGACATCAGGAAGGCCCACAGGGGCTTTCCTTGTGGCTTTCAGTGTAGAGTGAAAGGGGAAAGCAATAGAAAAGGGGTCAGAGGGATAACAGAGGGTCAGAGAGTCTAAGGCCTCAGAGACTATTATCAGTATATTGGATTCTGGATATATTTGAAAGCAGAGCCAAACGATTTCTTAATGGATTATATATGAGCTACAAAATGAAATCAAAGATAATTTCAAGAATTTTGACTTGAGCAAGTAAGCCTGAAGATAGAGTTGTCATCAACCAAAATGGGAAAGGCAGTGGGTAGAGGACAGGACACAAGTAGTTTAGTCTTTAACATGCTGATATTTATGTCTAGTAGGAAGCTGTATATATGAATCTAGAGTTCAGGAGGAAAGTCTGGACTTAGAAACCATGAGCCTGATACTAGATGACAGAATTAATATAGATAGAAAAGAAGAAGAAAGTCAAGGAATGCAAAGTGCTCCATCCTAGAGCACCCTAGCATGGCAAATTTAGAGAGGAAAAGAGTAGGGGACAGACAGAGAAGTTAACAGTGAGGTCTGAGGAAAACCAAAAGAAGGTGGTGTAATGGAAACCAAGTAAAGAAATTGAATCAAGGAAATGATATAATAACCATGTCAAATGTGCTAATAGATAAAACAAGATGAGCACTAAGAATTGGCCACCAGATTTAATAATTAGGAAGATGGAAGTCATTGGTTACCCTGACAAGAAATTCTTTGGAGTGCTGGGAAGACATCCTGATTGGAATGAGCTGAAGAAGAAATGAGAGAAGAGAAACTGAAGATAGTCAATGTAGACAACTCTTCTCAGAAGTTTTACAGCAATGAGGATGAAAGAAAAGTGGGTAACTATTAAAAGAATGAGGACAAGAGAAGATATTATTTTAGAGGGAAGATGGTCTGGGAGATGGGATGCTCTGGTGGAGAGCAAAGAAAATAGGTAGAAGATAAAATTGCTAACTGAATGTCTGTGTGGCAAGAGGGAGAGGGATCAAGTGCACAAGAGCATGGAATGACTTTAGATAAAACATGGCTAAGCTAAAGGGCAGGAAGGCAGAGTATGAAGATTTAGGTACTGGTGAATGTGATGGTGGACATTCCATGGAAGCTGTCTTTTTATTGCTTCGATTGCCTGGGGGAGGAAGTTGTGAGTGACAATAGGGAAGATGAGGTTATAGGCTTGAGGGTGGCAGAGAATGTGAAGAAGTTGTGTAGGAAAATGGATGATCTGCTACCATTGTCTGGCAGCAAGGAGGGCCCACTAGATTTTCTCCAGCAATGCTCAGCTGCATGGTTGTAGATTCAGAGAAAGAAGGATTTAACCCATCCATAGTTTCATGAAGTAGTACAATGAAGAGAGAGCAGGAGCAAGGGAATCAAGAGTAAATGTGAGGGAGGTTATTATGATCACTCATGAATTACATTGGATAAGAAGGGTAATGAAGATGTCCTGAGAAACAGTTTAAAGATGGTGGAACAGTGAACTGTAAGTCCCAGTGGAAGTCAAAGGATGGCCAAGGTGAACTGAGAGGAGGAGGTACAGATTAGAGAGTGGGGTAAAAGAAACTGAGATTATGAAGGGTTTCCATTTATTTCTAGTCACAAGGTCTAGAACATAAGCATGGCAGTGAGAGGCTGTGCTAGGCTGTAGACAAGTTGTAGAGCACACAATGAGGTGGGAATTCGCATGTGAGAGGCAATAAATTGAAAACTGCCACATGGTAATCATGTTTTTTTAAAAGACATTATGGACAATTTTACGATTTTAACCATGTGTTTGTTTTCGTTTGATTAATACTTTAAGTTGAATATTACTTTCTAAAATTCTGTTTCTGTACTGCAATTCCCTGATTTTCAGGCCTACCTATTAAGTATTTTCTCTTAGATATCCCATATGTACCTTAATTTATAACTCAGTCATTCTCTTCCACTACTGCCCTAGAGGAATCCTGTTCCTGCTTCTGCTCCTATCTTGTTGTTGTTGTTGTTCAGTTATATAGTTGTCCCCATTTCCCCCCCATTGCTCTCCCCTGCCCCATCCAACCCCCACTTCCCAAAGATAATCCCTACCCTATTGTCCTTGTCTGTGGGTCCTTTGTACATGTTCCTCGACTCGACCCTTCCCCAAATGGAATTTCCTCAAAAAACTAAGAACGGAACTGCCTTTTGATCCAGCAATTCCACTGCTGGGATTACACCCTAAGAATGCTGAAACACCAATTCAAAAGAACCTATGCACCTCAATGTTCATAGCAACGTTATTTACAATAGCCAAATGCCGGAAACATCCTAAGTGCCCATCAGTCAATGAGTGGATCAAAAACTGTGGTGCATTTACACAATGGAATAATATGCAACAAAAAGAAAGAAAGAACTCATACCCTTTGCAACAGCATGGATGGAACTGGAGAATATGATGCTAAGTGAAATGAGCCAGGCAGTGAAAGACAAATACTATGTCTTGTCTCACCTGTAAGTGGAAACTAATCAACAAAACTAACAAATGAGCAAAAAAGAACCAGAGACGTGGAAATAAAGAACAAACTGACAGTGCAGCCCTGAATCAGAAGGATAAGAAATAATTTAGACACCTCCTACACAATCAGACAACAGTGATATAAACATTGCCACACACATTCACATGGCCACACACACTAATGCATGCACATACCTACATCTAGTTTGTCACTAAGTAAAATTATCCGATGTTCTGATCTCTCTAAATTATTTCCTCCTTTGCTTTCCTTCTGCCTTACTTTAGACCCACATTATCCTAATGACCTGTTAATGGTCTTCTCACCACCCTCCAACATACCAGACTGTACTTCACAATGCTGCCAGGGATACTTTTCAAAATTCAGGACATATGCTACAAAACTACAACCTTCTCCAAAATTCATCAACCAATCACCCTCTATTGCTTTCAGAATAAAATCCAAGTCCTTAGCATGGCACACAGAGGCCTCCAGGGTTCTGGCTATTTGTCTAGCCTTACTCTCATAAATCACCCAGGTGTATCATATGCTCCAGTCACACCAAACTTTAGGCTTTTCTCCAACAGAAAAAAAATAACTTTTTATAATGGGAAGCAGATATATATATAATGCAATCAATTAATTATGAAACCTACTTTGCATTTTGTAAACTACTATTGATTATAAGTCAATCTCTTTTGGGAATTAACAGCTCACGTGTTGGCAGGCGAGGGGCCCGTCTGGACAAGGCAGGGAAACATGTGCAGGCTTTGAGTGCACAGCCAGATGCTCTACCAACATCTTTCTTTGGACTTCTGTTCTCAGGCTCTTTTTTTTTTTAACCTCTGACAGCTGTGATAAATGAGGTAAGCATAATTGTGAAGTCAGGACTCAGCTAGAGAAGGAACTTAGGCTGTGTGGACCAAAGAGGAACTAAGAAAATGTTTAGTCTTGATGTTGGCCATTTTAATTTTGATTTTGTATTGTTGTTTATTATAAACATACCCTTATAACAATAGAGATAGCTTCATTATTAAAATTTCTGCAGGAGGGAAAAGCTTTCTATTACAATCTTGAAGATCTCTAGCTATCTTTTTCTACCTATATTTTTTCACTGAAGCAGTTACAATGTGACTGGTAATAATGGGAGATTTCTTAGGCATGCAGCCAAACAGACTCTACTTTCTCTGTCTGGCTCATTTCTGCTGGTCCTCCTTGACTTAACAAAAATATCATCACCTTTGGAAAGCCTTTTCTGATTCTTTCAGCCTAAATCCAGTGTTCTTTATCCCTGCTGCCAAATCCAGATACATTTCTCTCATTGAAGTTCACACTCTGTGTTACAATTATTTACTTAATACCCTCTTTCTCCTGCCTGTTGGAAGTGGGAGCTCTAGGGCAGAAGCCATCCTCCATCTGCACATCACCGTGGCCCTAAGTGGTGCTTCCAACATAGTACATTCACAGTACATGCTTGCTAAAATGAAACGATAGATTGTACAGTGGCTATTGGCTGATTGTACAACTGTTACTCTTATTTATTTTGAAAATTTTAAATGGCTCAGGAGCCCCTCCCTGAAAATTTTCTTGAAGGTTCCAAATGTCCACACTACAATAATTTGCTCCCAGTATTTATTACGATAATTCACATGCAAATTAGGATACCACACTTTTGAAAGCCATTCTATTCACTTCACATTGAGGGAGCTGGACCACACTTAAACCATTATCCATCCTCCCTGATAAAAAGGATGAGCTGGCATTGTCCTCTAAGATCTGATTCTCTTGCCAAACTGGGAAGACATTTAGAAATCAATAACTCATAAAACACGCTAATAGCTTCAAATGAGCTTTTTCAGAACTGTACCACTAATGAAATTCCCTGGATAATATGTACTCTATCCACCTTCTCCCACACACATCAAACTAAATAATCAACTGTGTGCATTTATTTATTCATTTATTTACTTAAGATTTATACTCTACCTTCCTAAAAATAATTTTATAGGAGTGACTAGCTAAGATTACCATTGGTATCTATATTTCAGTGACCTTATAACTCATGGGTATGTGGCAGTAGCTAATAGTAGCTTGTTTCTAATCAGTATCTTAGCTTTATATCTGCTTTCTCCAGCTTTTGTATCAGCAATTTTTCAAGAATAGCTTATGGATCAAGAATATTGTGATATTACGTAGCTTGTGTGCAGAAAGTGACTGTGTGAGTCAGTATGTATAGAAAACAAAGAGAACTTATTTAATGCTTTCTTATATAACAAAATGCTTGGTAAGGTGTTTTTTTTTAGTTCAATAACTACAGTTGAGAATTCAAGAGAAAAAAATTATAGAGTAATTTTACGTTTTGAAAATCAATGGCTATGACGAATTGCACACTTGAAATGGTTGCATTATCTTGTATGTAAATTATGCCTCATTAATTTGAAAAAAATCAATATTTACAGTGACAGAAAGTAGATTAGTGGATTCATAGGGCTGAGGAGGTAGGGATAATATAAAGGGGCATGAAGGGGTTTTGGTGGTAATTGAAATGTTCTATAGCTTGATTGTGCCTAGTGATTATTTGGGTG
>VMDR010018124.1:0-19463 GCA_007922815.1 Macrotus californicus | reverse complement strand
TTCAGTAAGTCAAATAAGATATAAGGGAAAGCACTTTGTAAACTTCAAAGCACAATACCAGGGTAATGCATCATTTAACAAAATGTTCTTGTTATCTAAAGACTCACTGTTGAGAGACCGGGCTGGACAGTGAGAGGAGCACAGGCAGAAAGACACAGTTGGAGTCGAATCTCAGAACTTCCCCTTAACAGCTGTGTATCCTGAGCATGTCTATCAGCCCTGAAAGGCCCTTCCTGAATGCAAACCGCTCTGCTTGGGCTGCGAGGCTACGGGAACCAGCACAGGGTAGATCCAATCTCGTAAAAGGTAAGTTGTCTGACCCCAGGCCACGTGTATTTTTTTCCTCCATTACACTATCTCTCTTACTTTGTCCTGTTATAGAGTTGGATTTGTTCAAAATGCCGTTAGGTGACATTTTTATGCTGCTTTTATAAATTTGTGTTTTGAGTAATTACACCAAGCAAGGTCAGAGTCAGGAGGTTAAGCAGATCTGAAAGGTTTGAGGACTATCAAGGACTGGGATGAGCACGGCAGGAGGTTGGCTCACACAGGAGGAAATGTGCCCTTGGCCTGGAGGGCAACAAAGGGCAGACCGGTGGGGGGCCTCCTAAGGAGGCTAGAAACGGAGGCTGGAAACCTGGAGAACAGTCAGGTCACGAATGAGTAAACCACTAGTGAGAGGAGCCTTCACAGCCCGAGGAAGGGACTCCTAGCTTGTTTCCTGCCCACAGCCAGGGTAGGCAAGAAGTGCAGACAGCATCACCTGTCTGAGTAAAGGCGTGAGGGGCCAGGCACCAGGAGGTCTCTGTAAGGAATGGTCAGCAAATATTCTTGCTTCTATAAATCAGTCTGCAGAAAGAAATTGGGTAATGTGCCATGTAAAACACATCAGCCAGTGGTTTCTTACTGTTCACTGTCAAGAACAATATACTTATGGTGACGGATCATTACCATGTGAGACTTGTGCACTGAACAAATGTCTGTGACGTCCTTGTGCCAAGTGTGCTAAAAGGCTTAGGGTGTTGGACAGTGCCCAAAAGCAAAATTTTCCTCCTCGGCCTCACGCTACAACGGTTTAAAAAACGAGGCTGTCAGATGTGATGAACTTTGTATCTCACTGATGTCAGCTACCCAAATTTAAAGGTCTGCATGACAATTTTCATAGCTTTCAACAAAGACCATAAATATACAGTGTCTAACACCAATGTGGTGACAGATTAGGTTAAACAAGGTAATTATTCCCTCTGATATGGAAGTCAATTCAGTGTGTGACTAGTAAGAACCAGAATGAAATATATAATAGAGAAAACTGGTTTAGTACATTTTTCTAAGCAACATATTTGATTATGTCACTTGCTGGCACAAAATCTTTCAAATGTTTCCCAAGAATAACATCAAAATAAAATTCAAACATTGTGGCATAAGTTCTTACATGATCTGGGACCTTGTTATATCTTCAGGAAAAAAAAGGAGACTTTTTAATCACGCCAAGTGGCTGCCAGTTTCTGATCACACTCTTCTCCTTCGTCCCCTTGGCCTGGAGTACCCCTGCCTCAACTCTCTACCTGACTAACTTACCCCACTCACCTTTTCCTTCAAGACTTGCTCTTCAGGGAAGCTTTTTCTGACCCTCACCCTATTCCACTCCATTCTTTACCTGTGGCACTCCTCCTAAGAACCCACTCACTACCTCCTCTTTAGTCAGGCTGTGCACGATGAAGCCGGGTCGTATCTTTCACTCCATATGCCCAAAACCTACAACCCTGCCTGGCATTTAGTAAATATTCAAGAAATGTTTGATGAAGTTAGCTGCTGAGCACATTTTTAGCTTTCATATACAAGTTCTTAAAGAATTGAATTGGCCTAAATTCTCTTGCACTGTCAAGTATACATTTTTTAAAAAATTAGGTAAGGAGTTTTAACTCAAATATGAAATAACAACACATTTGAATTATTACTTCCCTGGTATTTTGTACAAACAAGTTCATATTCACTCTTAGGAGAATACTGCAGGTAGATTTCACGTCACAGCTGAATAATCCCAGAGAGTTTCACCGCCAAACGTCAGAGTCGAGCCGTGATTCAAACCTCTGGCTGTCACACCTCCCTCTGTCTTGATTTGTGAGAGTGATTTGTAGGCAGAGAATGATATATGAAGATCAGCTTTGATGACTACTATTATATGTGAACTGCGCTGCAATATGTGCATGCAATTTTAAAATCAAGTTCTACCTAAGTTCTTCTGACTTACGTGCAAAGAGACAATGAGTTTATATTTAATTCTCTTATCAGTTCTGGTAAAAGAATAGCTTCACAAACAAAACTTTAATTTTTAAAATCCTGTTTTATGATATTTTTTTTTAAAGAATGTGCTAACCTCAAGACTGAGTAAGAAATGACTCACTGGAGGGAGCTGGGATGTTGAAACTAACCCTAAAACTTCATGAGCGAGAGCACTAAGTGAGGAGGAGAAACGGAGGCCAAGAGAAACGGATCCTATAAAGCAGGGGTGTCAAACTCATTGTCACTGGGGGCCACATAAGCCTGCGGTTGCCTTCAAAGGGCCGAATGTAATTTCAACTCCTTAACAGTTAAGGAGTAGTTACATTTATACAGTCCTAAAATTATTTCAGCCCTTTGAAGGCAACCGTGAGGCTGATGTGGCCCCCGGTGACAATGAGTTTGACACCCCTGCTATAATGGGTAACAGAAGACAGAGGCAAAGAGCATTGGGATAACACCCCTGTACCTCTTCATTTTCAAATTTCCGTTTCCCATTTTAAGTGGAAATAGCATCATATTTTCCCCTTATAAAAGGACCAACAGGATAAAGTTGATATGGCATTTTGACTGTCCAAAAAGGGTCCCACCAAAATAGGACTTTTACTGTCCTTATTAATAAGAAGCATCTTAAGGTGAGGAAGCAATGTAACCCACCTTGATCGGTGGCTGTTGTAATTTCAGGCCTCATCAACCAGGTTCCTTATTCTTAGAGCAGCTTCTCCTAAAGGCTCCTCCAGATTAAGCCAATTAATTGTGAAAAAATTCACATAGCTCCCTTGTGGTTTTTTTAGTGTTCATTGCAAAAATGATGAGAATTAACATTTGAAAATAGAACTGCTCTGGATTCTTAACCCTTTGCTGCAGAGCCTTTTCACCTCTGACCCATGGGGAAACCGTTCAGACGGCATGGACAGTTTTAGACCATGCCAAGAACTGACAAGTGCTAGCCTGTTGTTTTGAATAATCCAAATAAAGCGCGACTGACTGTTAAAATGTTCTCCGGTTGTATCTGCTAACGGCTATTTAAAATCCAAGTTTACTCAAGGAAGGTCAGAACTGATCACTCATTTCTTCTTTTGGCTAAAAACATTAAAAAAAATAAAATTTTCAGGCCATCAATTAAGTCTGTATGGCCTTCAATTACGATTTCAACAGAACCGCAGGAAAATGAATCCAAAGTCAGAATATTCTTTAAGAAACACAGCATAAAATCAATGGCATATATGGAATGTCCTTAACTCTCAAATTTGCATTCCATGAGTCAGGTACTCAAATTTCAGTAACTGTTCTATAAACCCATAGAACATATTTCCCAATTCAGACAAACCTCAGGTGAGTTTCAGTGCAATGGGTACGCATTAACATAGAAACCCTCAGGACACTTAATGGGAAGGCTCCACAAGAGCAGTGGGTTACAAGCGGCAGCCCGATAGTGCTGCAGTGAGAGGTTAGAGAAGCGGCAAGGTCCTGGAGAGCAGTGTGTCTGTTTTGACCACACCAAACTCTCAGTGCCTGACAAAGTGCTTGCACGTAATGGATAGTTAATCAATATTTTATTAACAAATGAATAAGGATATTAGCTACCAGTTATTAAGTACTTCTATGTGCCTGGCACTGTGCCAAAACGCGTTACGTACACGTCCTCACTCTTCATAATGGCCCAGTTAGGCAGGGTTAATATGCCCATTTCACAGATGAGGAAACAACCTTAAATGATCTGAATAATAATTATTACAACTACCAAGTAGTAGAGCTGGATTTGAACCAAAGACGCTCTGATTTCAAAGTTCTGGCTCTATGTTAAATGTGAGTACTGTGCTATAATATTGCTATTCTGTTTAGCATAAACACTAGCTTTGTAAGGAAAAAATAATGTTCAAAGTCACGTGATGTTTATTTCTGTTGAAACTCTCAAAATGGTTACAACTGTGGCATTCTATAAAGTTGACACTAGTGTATTAGGAATCGGTCCGTTGCTAAGGAACTCCTATTAACACCTAATCTAGGCACCAAAAAATTAGCCAACAAATATGATCATTGGTGACTAGAAGGTAGAATAAGATGCCAAATGTGTTTTAATGATGATCCTTTATACTATCCTGGCATGCAATATAATATGAATCTATTACAGCATTAAAGTAGAATAAGGAAATGAATTCAATTAATTTTAGTCTAGCAAATATTTATGCGTCAACTTGGCTGCTACACTCAAAGACATTTTACAGTGCTTAGAACAAGGAAGAGAGGAGATTTTGGAGATTGCACTATTTTTATTTATACTGACAAGGATGTTATGTATGCTTAGCTTTAGTAGTTTGTTATGGCAGAAGCAAAGAAGGGATTGCAGGAGGCAGGCTGTGCATCTTGCTGCACAGGGCACAGAGGACGGGAGCCGGGATATGTGGGTATGGAGAGGCTGCAGAAAGGCAGCAAATGCGAATACCATTCTCAACCAAAGCATCATTACATGAGGGAGGCAAGGATGCTTTAGTAACATCACCTAAAAAAGTCATTTAAATGAGTAACCAAGCAGGGTGTTTCATATACAGGCTTTTCTCTCTATGTATTTACTTATACGTTTTAGCTATTTCCTCTTTCCCCTCATCAGCACCTGTAACCCTGTGGAGATAGTGGCATTTAAAAAGACACGGCGGGTGGTTAATAAATAGAAGCATTTGAAAGGGATTTAAGCTAAAGCTTCATAGGATGGTAAAGCACCACTGCTTTATCTGGAGAATGGTTCCAAGTTAGAACAGCTAGAAATAGCCTCATTTAATCAGCTGGGATTCATCTTTTCAAAAAAAGACCAAACAAACTACAGAAGCCATATCCGGTTTATAAAGAGTAGTTGGTTATAAGAAGCATCATTAGAAATAGTTTTAAAACCAAATATTAACTACTAAGGCTAAACATAATTTTAGCTCTGCATAGGTCACTCCAAAGTACAAGGCAGGATACATAACAGGTCTGTTCACTTTAATCACAGAATATTGTGAACACAGCCCTGAGGTGGGCAGTCATAAACCGCTTTAAGCCCGAAGTCCTGTGCTCAGCAGAATAAAGGTGCGCAAGCCTGTGCAATCTCACATTACAAAAATACTGGGTTCTGGAATTACCCTGAATGCCAAAACTATTTCTATGAAGAAAATATGACTTTCAAATCCTGGAACTCTCTGTAGCTAACCACTCATTGTGATTATTTTATTGGATTGGCCAAAAAATCCGTTTAGTTTTCCGTAAAATAAAAGACACATTTTTCATTTTCACCACTAACTTTATTGATTTGGATATTTTGAGTATGTCAGCTACCTCCCGTGTGGTATAATGTTGACTGTTTTCAATTAATGTCTCCATTTGATCGCTATCAACTTCAACTGGTCTAGGGAAGTGGGCATGGGGTTAAGATGGTGGTTTCCAGAAAGATTTCATTCACTTAGAAAACATTTACTGAAGGCTTATTACCATGTGCCAAGAACTGCTTTAGGTGCTGGCGGGGGTGGGGGGGGGGCAAATAAATCAGAGCCCTTGCCCTTGGTGAGCTCACAATCTAGTAGCAAGAGACAGACATGTAAACGGTTATTTAACATAAAGCATCACAGGCGCTGTAGCAGAAGCCTGAGCTGAGACAAGAACTTTGGAACAGTCGGCATAGAGCAAAAGCAATGAGAATGGTCGGGATTGGAAACGGTTAAGAATGGATTCTTGAGGGACTGCAATAATTAAGGAGTGGAAATAAATAAGGACTGGAAGGGATGCCAGGATAAGAGAACAGGAAAGAATAAGCATGACCGTTCAGATGTGTCCTAAGCACTGTGCTTTATTTAAATTGTCTCACCTAATCCTCTTCACAACTCTCCGTAGGGTTCCGTCACCCCTGTTTTGTAGATGAGAAACTAAGGCTCAGAGACTTTATTTGCCCACAGCTAGTAAGTGGTCTGAAAGAAAGTGAACTTAGTGCTGATTACAGAGTTCATGCTCTTTACTGCTGGAGGAGCAAAGCCAGGAGAGACCATGGTGTTATGGAAGCCAAGGCAGGACAGGATTTAAAGGAGAAACAAGTAGCCACCATGACAAACGCCACAGAGAGATCAAATAAATGAAGGGTTAACAAGAACCTATTGGATCTTGTAATTAGAAAATGCCTAAGAAGTTTCATAAGCAGTGGTAGTAGAACTAAGTAAAGTAGTCCAAAGAGTGAATGAGACATGAGGAAGTGAGGACTTCTTTTCAAGGAGTGTGGCATTAAAGAGGAGAGAGAAGGAAGGCAGAAGTTAGAACTTAGTCAAACAAACGAGCATTGCCTGAGGAGAGAGGGTCTTGGCTTTATGTCAGCAAAAAGATCAGTGTTGTGAAGCCCAGCATCGAGGGTCAACAATAGGGGATGGCAGTACAGTCTGAGCTGTATATAGTGTGGGGAAGGGTGAGAGGGGTTGAGAGGGTGGGAAGGAACATCTAAAGCAGGGGTCCCCAATCCCTGGGGCCACAGACTGGTACCAGTCCATGGCCTGTTAGGAACAGACCCGCAGAGCAGGAGGTGAGTGGCAGTTGAGCGAAGTTTCATCTGTATTTACAGCCCATCCCCATCGCTTATATTACCACCTGAGTCCCACCCCTGTCAGATCAGGGGTGGCATTAGATTCTGATAGGAGCGCAAACCCTACTGTGAACTGAGCGAGCAAGGGATCTAGGTGGCACCCTCCTTATGAGCATCTAATGCCTGATGACCTGATGTGGAGCTGAGGTGGTGATGCCAGTGCTGGGGAGTGGCTGCAGATACAGATTGTCATTAGCAGAGAGCTTTGACTGCACAGAAGCCATAATAAATCAAGTGCTTGGAGACTCACATCAAAACCTTATCAGTGAGTGGCAAGTAACAATTAAGCTGCATCTGGTGGCAGGCTATAACGCCATCCTTCTTCTATCTGTGGAAAAACTGTCTTCCATGTAACTGCTCCCTAGTGCTAAGAAGGTTGAGGACCGCTGGTGTACCCAACCACGGAGCATCATCATCCAGCAAGAAATCTCCAGCATGAAACTTCACAAACCACTCTTGACACGTTCAATCAGTCACAGCACCGTCTCCATACATTGTGCAAATCTTCTTTTTGCATTTCAGTTGCACTTTTACGTTTCTTGAAATAATAAATCATAATATGCTGAAAACGTTGCTTATTTTCTTCTGTCTTCAATTTACAGTGGCTACACAAAAATTCACCCATTGTGACTTTTTTTAAATGTATGCTAAAATGACAGCTTTCACAATACAATCCAACAAAATTGTTTTGAATGAAGTTAAAGACAACTAAGTGCTACTAGAGGCATCTTATGGAAAAAACTAAATGAACTTTTTAGCCCAACATTTTTAATTTTAAAAAAAAAAATTTAATTAATAGTTGACATACATTATTATATTAGTTCCAGGTATACACCCTAGTAGTTAGACATTTCATAATTTACTATGTGATCATTCCGATAAATCTCATGCCCTTCTAGCACCACACATTGTTATTAGAATAGCATTAACTACATTTCCTATATTGTACTTTACATCTCTATGACTATTCTGTGACAACCTCTTTATTGTACTTAATCCCTTCACCTTTTTTACCAATCCCCATGCTACTCATTATTTCTAAAAAAATGTCATTGTTAGAGTAAAAAAAATAGAAAAATTATTCATAGAATAGGTAAATGCAATATTTCAATTTCCATGATTTCCTAAAATTTGCCATTTTTAGTGGGTAGCAGTAATAAAATTTTTATATCTAAGTGACTCAGTTTTCACCACCTTATTTCCTTACTGACCCTAAAAAAGCCCCAAAGAACATCTGCTCACTTATAGCTCCTATTTAGGCAACAAATCAGAGGAACTTAAAATGCTAAGCTTTAGGTTAAGTCTAAAAGCACAAATAAAATCCAACAAATCATGCTGTTGATATGCTTGCTCCGACCTTGGTGCTGTTGACATTCCGTTGGTCCCCAGAAGTTTTAACTGCTGCCTGTAAAAGCCTGGGAACGAAGGTGTGGGGGGCAGCATCTGACAGGCACTGTCGCCTTCTTTACGTGGGCCAGCAGAGCTGCTGCCTTTACACCAGCTAGTCCTTATTTGCACTGTCAAGAGATATGTAAATTCGGAGCTGAGCACCATGCCCACTCTAACTATAAAGGGACCACCCCACAGTATATTAAAAGGTTCACATCAATGTGTGCGATTTAAATGCACATGCATATAATTAACTAGACACATTACCAGTGTGAGCTGCTAATTTGGAATGAGTCACAATAGACTAGATATGTGTAGAGGAAAAAAAACTTTAAAATTAAAATGACTACATAATGAAAACTGCTTCATGCTGTGTCTACTATTTTCGTGTAAACTTAATATAACTGTAAATATATTTTAATGAACAGTAGAATGAGGCAATCACAAAGAGCAAAGGAGGGCAGTGCAGCAGTGAAACATCATCAGAACAGCTCTGTGCCTTCATATTAAAAGTGCTGCCTGAAGACAGGGGATGAATTATAACTTCATAATTTCAGGGGGAAATGTTTACTTTATTAAAACGCAGACTTATTTGCCAACCTGCTGGTGATGAACAGAAGAGTCAAATGAAAACAGGGAAGACCCTAGCTTGATGTTTTGGTGTTAAAATATCCTAGTCATAGCTTTTTCTTCTTTCGCTAAAACACCTTTGCATTCCTGTAAAGATTTCCCTAGAGCATGAATAAGTTCTTGATATTCTTAACCATCAAAAACCGTTATAGTTGTAATAACCAAAAATGTATGTGAAAGTTTGGAAATCTTTTAGGTACTGTATGTATCTTAGAGCAAGTGAAGAATAGATTTGCATCTGTGAAATGAGTGTGATAAATTCCACAACTTAAATATTTAAGAATGCAGGGCTTTTGACATTGATAGATTTTTGTTATTAGTATTATAATTCAGGTGGGACAGATAAGAGGCTAAGCAGCTGGAAAACATCTGCTGACTGTTGTCAGGGTTAAGCTTGTGTAGCACTGGGGGTCGGAAGCACAGGATGTTTTTGTGAAGCGACTGGAAAGTTCAGCCCATGAAATATACTGCGAGCTCTAACTCTTTAAGGCCAATGGATTTTGCTGAATATCGGAGGTTGAAAAGTCTGTCTTCTCTTTAAATGGAAAGTAAGGCTGGCTTGCAGAAGTGAGAGTCACTAGAACAGTTTTACTTAATGCATATCTCCCAGTTTTCATACTGAACAGACAACATGTAGATCCTACTTTTAAATGTTCAACATGTTGGGCTTGGTTAAAAAAAGATAAATAGCAGCATTGATTATTGTCTTTGTTTCATGGTTATAAAGTCAGTTATAACAAGCCTAAAGATTAAGTGAAAATATGGGCTGCCAGACAGATTCTTAAAGTCTATTTAAAATGATATGGGTAAAATGTCATTAAGAATTCTAATTACTTAAGGATACAATTGAATGCAGAACACAGTAGACTCACTGCTTGAAGTGATTCAACCCGAGTACACATCTCCAACTCCGAATAATGATGCTTTTCCAATCCGACTCAGCATTTGCATACAAGTTATATTCATATGGCTATGGAATTTCAGAGCACAGGGGAGTTTTATAAATGATCTAGTGAGAGTCTCTTGATAAAATGAAGAAACCGGGCCAGTAAGATGGGGTCAGTAACACACCAAGGGAATCCAGCCAGTGACTCACTGCTCTTTCCCTCTACTATGTCGCCTTTCCAGTAACGATTTTAGCAAAACAACATGTGTAGCGATTACGTTACTCAAAATTGTTGTCAAAATTTTGCTTTGGATTCTCTTTCCCCGACTAAGAAAATCCATTAGCTAGACTTAATATCAAAATAGTATATTAAAAATATAAACAAATATTTTAAAGGTCAAAATAATATGTTTGCTCTGATATTCCCTTGACATCAGAACAATGAACTAGGCTTTGTTCATTTTATATACTTTTCCTTAATAATTAGAATGATAATAACATTTAAGAGATGTTTTATTTTTTCATTCATTCCCTTGAACCAAGGTGAATTGAAAGTAGATTTTTAAAATTCACATTCCTTCTAGCCAACTTTACTCATTTTAATCCAAAGGTAAATTTTGTTAATTTCAGAATAAATATTTTAAAAACATAAAACCCAAAAGATGTGATTTGCTGAATCAGATTCAGAAAGGTTGTAAGAGAATAATCTTTTAATTCTAAAATTTTATTTACAAAAATTTACTGAAGAGCAATAACTAGAATGTTATATCAAAGGGTAAGTGTGATTTGCTCCATTTTTACATAAACTCAATAATGTGAATGGGGTTCCTATGTAATATACCCCTTTCATCAAATAACTTAAGCCTATTAACAAATGCTTTGATGTTACTTGGTCCATGGAGATTTCCACTAATTGCCCTGTGCTTTTAACAGTTCAATACATATAACAATTGTTTATTGTAAAAATGACTAGAAAGCAGTTGCTGTGTGCCTCGCATCCACCTAATGAACATTAGGATGCGTGGAGAGAGACCTATCAGTCTACTTGATTATGTAGAAACAGGGCACAAAACAGTTCCCTTCCCAACGCAAAGGAAGACACACTAGCCATTCTACGCTGTTAAATATATAACACTGATTCTGGCTATTAGTGCAAAATAGGCTTAAAATGCACAGCTATTTTCAAAGTTCACTGATCCTCTTACCACCAAAGAAGAAAATGAGAGGGAAGATATCAAGCACTAATTATGTTGTAAGCTTCTGGGGGTAGAAAACATATCTATTTATCTTAGAACCTCCCACAGCATCTGCTGCAGTTCTGACATATAACAAGCATTTAATAGAGGTTTATTGATTGATCATGACATGATATTATGGCTCACCACAGTGATTAAAATAAATTTTAAAACTGCAACAGTTACTTGAATAAATGAGACATAGTGAGATGCAATAGAAATAATTGGATCTGGAACTAGGCAAACTAGGGTTCAGTCATGGTCTGACACTAACCAGCCATGTTACCTTGAATAGGTTACAGAGTCTTGGAGCTCCAGGTTCCTTGTATGTAAAGTGGGAGTAATAACAATATCAGCTTTCAGAGACATTAGAGTAAAATGAAATGGCATACCCACATCACCCAGCATGGCGCCTGGGATAAAAGAAGGCTCATTGAATACAGCCACAGTGCTCTTTTGGTTGAATCATGAACTTAAAAAAATAAACATCAGAGTATCATTATCTAAATTTTTAGTCTTTCTGTTTCAAGGTGTTTGTGCCCTGACACACTCTCTGTGACAGCAGACACGAATTTATTAAGTCAATGTCAAAGACTGATGGATGTGTTCCACAGCAGACTAAATAACTGACAATCAAAACATGGTAACTGCTTGATACAAAAGAACAATGTTCTTTTCTAACAAGGAAATATTCTGCCTATTTATAAATCAGTTGTAAAATACGTGCCCAGATGCACTTGTACCTGTAAAAACACACATTTTCTACATCCCTTTGTGCTATGAGCCCATCATCCCTTACCAGTAACTTCCAGTGGAGGAAGGCATATTGCATCCAAAAAGTAACATGTGATGGACAGTATCCATGCTGGCACGAGGCTTGAAGTCGACTGTTAAGAGAAAATAATACATGAGTGTGAATACAAGTTATACTTCTGTGAGCAAATGTCATAGAGATTATTCAACAGTTGTAGAACTACTCAATAGCTGGGTAACAAAGATGTTTTCATGGTCTTAGGACAGAATGCCCTGGTTGTATATAAATTGTCCTATTCCTTAAGATGAGCATGTTTTGATCATTTAATTTAGTATGATAGTAAATATTACACAACAAAAAGAAAATAATTAACTAGTAGGCTGAAACTACACATATGAGGTCTGTCCAGAAAAAGTACAGCCATTGTTAATATAATGAGAATGGTTTGCATGACATTGATGTGAGCTGGCAGACAAGGAGAGAAGGCTGGAGTGTACATGCGTGAACGATGACTTCGCTGTACTAGTCAGTGGGGGAGGTAGACACTGTTAAGTGAGCCTGTGTATTGTGTGGGTGTCACATTCAAAATGACTGAGCTAGTAGAACAATGAATCTGCATCAAATTTTGCGTTGGGCTTGAACATTCCTCCTGGGAGGATTCAGAAGGCTGCAGCTGTGGGCAACTGGTGACTGGCAGTGTCATCACGACAACATGCCTGCTCATGCCTTATAGCTCATGCAGGGCTTTTTGGTGAAACATCAAATCACCCAGGTGACTCAGCCCAGATTTGGTGCCCTGTGACTTTCTCTTTTTCCCAAAACTAAAATCAGCTTTGAGAGGAAAGAGATTTTAGACCATTGATGAGATTCAGGAAAATATAACAAGGCAGCTGATGGCTATTGGGAGAACTACATGAGGTTTCAAGGTGCGTACTTTAAAGGGACTGAGGTGTCATTGTCCTGTGTACAGTGTTTCTTGTATCATCTTCAATAAATGTCTCCTTTTCACAGTATATGGCTGGATATCTTCTGGACAGATCTCATATACCCACACACACTTTTTAAGGGAAGACGCCTTTTAAAGTGATGGAGGCATTGTGTGGGTAGAAAATGAAAGCCCCAGACTTTGCATTCACAACATATTTCCTTCCAGATTTCAGCAGAATGCTGGATACCATAAAACACTGCACGAAACAGAAACCACAGCGAGTGGTCAAAACATGAGCAAAGGGTTCATAATGCAAGTTTATTACCATCATAAGATAATAATAGTCACTAGGATGTGATCTGGAGAAACAATTTATCAGAAAAGTGGAAAATGTATCCTTAAAAATACAGGATTACTGTCCTGGACAAGCACTAGCACTTGCTAAGGGATACTGAAACTTAATGCAATGCCACTTTTCTTTTTCCCCTAACAATAGTGGTAAAAGACGAAAATAAACACAAATCAGTTCAGAGATAAAGCAAAGGAAAAAAGCAAAGCTAAGTGCACTGTCATGTTTGATCAATGCGGAACAGGAGCTCCCTTTCCTGGTTTGGGTTCGGCTCATCTCCTTCCGTCTGCGTCCAGAACGGTGTCCCAAGGGGGAGTTTCCAAGTCACCTGACTCATGAACAGGCTAAATGGTCTGAAATGGTCCTAGGTCTCAATTGTGTGTGAAACTGCATCTTTTAGTTCTTTTTGTCTGTTTGATAAAATTAATAAAGCTTCATTTATGGCTAAAACGTGTATCTGGCACATGGTATTTATAAAATAAGAAATGTTCACTATAGCACCATGACTGGCAAAATGTGGTTGATGAGAAAACTCAGGGCACCTACTGTGAGACATCTTGACCTACAACTTTCAGGGCAAATAGAAAGCATGTCATTTACTGTACTGAAAATGAGAATTTTGAAGCCTAAAAAAACACATCTTGATATTTTTATGCCACCATTTAAAAAACTAAAAGAGGGTGGCTGGGAAATGGACTTGACGTAACCTGAAGCTTTGTTTTCCATTATGAAAGAGGACAGTAAGCCTAGGAGATTGAAGAATATACTCGCAAGGAAGTTACTCGAGTGGAAGTTACAACGGTTCACAAACTGTACAGAACCATACTGTCACCTAGCCTCGGTTTGTCAGCAAGAGGAACGGAAGGAAGAAGAGGGATTTTATGTCTGCAGACACTCTTGAGCTGAGGGTGGGCTCTCCTTGCTCTCTCCCATAATCCCCTGGCAGAAGGAAAACTGAAAAAACCCTGAGGTGGGAGTATCTGGTCCTTTTGTTTGTTTTACATTATATTTTACTGATTGTGCTACTATAGTTGTCCTGATTTTCCCCCTTTGCCCCCTCCATCCAGCACCCCACAGCCCCTCAGGCAATGCCCCCACCATTGCTCATGTCCACGAGTCATGAGTGAAGTTCTGTGGCTGCTCCATCTACTATGCTGCACTGTGCACCCCCCTGACTGTTCTGTGACTGCCTATCTGTGCTTCGTAATCCCCTCACCTGTTCACCCACTCTCCCTGCCTCTCTCCCAACTGGCAACCTTTAACCTTAAATTTATTTTAGTATATAGTACAATTTATCTTTTATCTATTTTTATCAACTGGCTTATATAAATCTATGGGTATCTATAACTTTTTGGTCTGATTGTATCTGCCTCCCACTCTCTCTTTTTTTAATCTCTCTCTGCCAGTCCGTGAGGGGTTTGTCAAATGACAGGTGGACCCCTCGGTTTTTTCAGAACCTATGTAGATGACCCTAAGTTCCTATCTCCCTTAGATACTTTTATTATGGGTGAAATGTATTAATAGATGCCCTAAAATTGAATCATTCTGGGAATTCCTGTTTTGAACCAACATGACCAAGCACATTTCATCAAGAATTGAATTTATAAAGATATGTGTGCCCCTACGTTTGCTGCACCATTATTTGTAACAGCCAAGACACAGAAACGTGGAAATAGCCTAAGAGTCCACTGGCAGGTGGCTGGCTGGATATAAAAGGTATGATATATGTATATACACACATATATCAGAAAATGCATATATATATATATATATATATATATACATATCAGAATACTACTTAGCCATAAAAATATGAAATATGCTATTTATAACAACATGGATAGACCTTGAGAGTATGATGCTATGTGAAATAAATTCAATGGAAAAGGACAAAAACTTTATCATTTCACTTACTGTGGAATATAAAACAAAAAGTAACAAATAAACAAAACAAATGAACTGATACAGACAACAGAATGGTGGTTACCACAGGAGAAGCGGGGGAAAGATGGCAGAGTGAATAAAGGGGCAAATAACGGTAACAGAAAGAAACTAGACTTCAGGAAGGGAGCGGGTAATAAAGTACATGGATATTGAATTATAATCATGTGTCTTCCAAAATTATATAATGTTAGTAACCAATGTTACCACAATAGAGTTAATTTAAAAAAAAAACTCTTGGATACAAATGAAGATGAGTTTGAGGTGTTAGCTAAAAATCCAGGTGGAAATATCCTGTAGAATATTAGAATTGTGTGACTCTTATTCAAGAAAGGGGTCAGAGAATTACGTATTCGCGAATCACCCAAAAATTGAAACTTGAAGCCAGGACGGTGGACAAACGCACCCAAGATGAAAGTAAGAACCACAGAGGAGGCTCAGGACGAGGGTCAGAGAAAGCCCTGAGCTGTCAGGGTCTGTGCAGGGGACCCCGGCAGCGGGTTCCACGTTAACACACTGTGTACTGCTGGAAAACAAGGCAAGCAAAACTTTGGAAAAAGATGGCTATCATTAAATTTATAAAATAAAATCTTAAAAAGCAAAAGGTTCAGGTAACAACAGAGAGGAGACTCATTGAGAGAATAATAGATCATGGAGACAAAGCATATCACTGCTGTGACTTTTCATTAGGAAGGAGAGTGAAATGTTTTGCCAGAACCCCTGCCTATGCAAGGAGATCTTCTAATTGTCCTTTGTAAAGGGAGAAAATTATTCAGAAGATTCTTGGTGCCAGTGACGCGGAGCTACCAGATCAGTCTGAGAGGGCAGAGGTGGAAGAGACACTGAAGTGACTTCGGAGCCAGAAGGGAGTGCAGGGGTTATTGTAGGGAACACACACGCGTCCTTATTAAGAGTGTTGTGGACAGTGCCACCACCATACAGTACGCCAGCCTCACGCACAACCTGGTCTCGAAGGCCCGGAGCACGGTGCGTGGGACTGATCCCCAGAGTGACCTCACCTTCCTTTGAATTTGCTCCAAGAAAAATCAAATTATGGTTGTACCAGAAAGACCATTTCCTGATTGTGATTCAGAATCCAACTGAATAAGCCACTCTCTTGGGTCCATGATTCATTCCGTCATTTAATGCCCCCCAAGAATAATGGTGTTAATCATGTCAACCGACTGTCAGGTAGAAATGACCTTCGAGCCCATGCAGACCACGCCAGTGACCAAGTGGGCTGCAGCTCCACCCCATTCCATGGAAGTCACCCCTCTGCCGGTCAGAGTTCCCAGGAGGGACCCCTTTCCTCCAGTTCAGGTTTTGGAACAAGAGTTTGTGAGAAGCCCAGACCCTGCTTCCTTCTGACCTTTTTAGTTTACTTTGTTGCCCTTGGAAAAAGCTGTTTTTCTTAACTAAAAATAACTGCAACTTCCAAAAGAAAACACAATGTATAACTTCTCTAGCCATTTTCTGAATTTTTTTCTCCTTCTGACATACTATTTTAGGAAGCACTTACTAGGTATGTATTTAATTTAATTTCTATAATGAGATATGCAAGGAGGGATTCAGAATGAGCCTCTCTAAGATGTGCCTCAGTGGTATGGGAATTATTTTGAGCTAAGGCAACTGAGGCCCTGCAGGCTCAAAGAAACTTCTGTCCACCCCCCCCCTTACCTATCTAGAAGAATTTAAATTAGGAGTCTGGCCCATGATGAGAGTTATCACCAGAAATGGCTTTTACGTATCTGTACAGCAGGGCAAACTAGTAATTACTGCACACGTGCTCTCCCTGCAATTACCTCCGGAAGCCCCGAGCTGCATTAGCTCATCCCTGGCTCAGAATGCCTTATGTACCCAATTTCCCTCTCTGTCTCTGAACCGCTCATGTATGCAAGTCTCTGACTCCCCTATATGGTGTTCTCTTATATATATATACAATTAAATTTGGTTATTTTCTCTTGTTAATCTGTCTTATGTCTATTTGATTATTCTCTCAAACAAAACAAAACAAAAACTTGAGCCTTGAGAGTAACAGGGGTATCCAACCTCTTGGCATCTCTGGGCCACACTGGAAGAAGAATCATCTTGGGCCACACAATAGATACAATGTGACATGTAATCACAAAAAAAATCTCGTAATGTTTTAAGTAAATTTATGATTTTGTGTTGGGTGGCACTCACAGCCATCCTGGGCTGCATGTGGCTGGCGGGCGGTGGGTTGGACCCCTGGCGGAGGAAAGTTTCTGCCTCCCCCACAGGAACAGATCAATATCTTTAAGTGGTGGTAAAAAAAAACCAACTTCCTCAGAGTTCCCTTTCATAAACACTCTCACCGACTCATATATTCTTTCCGAAACTCAAGGTCTAATTTAAATGCAGAGTAGATTATTGGCACAGAGTAAAAACAAGCACCTGACCAACTTTCTCACATCTTAAAGAAAGAGTATAATAAAGTATTTGTATTGTTATAGCTCAATGTTCAATTCATTGCAAGTTGAAATGAGGAATACTTTCAGCAAAAAAGAATGTCGTATCGAAATGTAAATCTAAAACAAACAGTAGATACCGTAAAACAAAGCAGAACGTGGACAATTTCATTGAAGGGCTTGCTACCAGGGAAGGGGAGGGGTCAACTTGGAAAAGACTGGCTGACAGGTTCATTTCCAGGGTTTCCTCCGTTACCACTTGCTACGTGGGGCTGTGCAAGAGAAGGCCCGCCCTGAGTCAATAACGATGAGGCCCACTGAGGAGGCTGGAGAGCTCAACACCACAAAAACAGAATATGGAAAACTATTTTGAAAGCACGTCTTAAAAGAAACTCCCCCTTCTTTCTTTTTTCTCCCATCATACACCAAAGAAATAAAGGACCTGAGGGGAACGGAGCTAGAGGATAACACTGAGAACAACTGCACTTCAGTGTGCAGTTCTGAGAGGAGACTACACAAAGGCAGCCTTGGGGCGGTTACACACAGGCAGAAACACAGCCTAGTGAGAATGCAAGGGAAGGCTGGATCTGATAAGGGTTACAAGTGCCACCAACTCTTCGAACTCAATAATAAGGTGGCAGTTGCTTAAGTGGAAATGGTACCTGAATCTCAATGGGTGTTAACAGCTCAGATGGCCTGATGTATATGATCAGGGAAAATTTCGTAGGCAATTAAGTGTGCATAAGTCCTGAGACCCAAAATCTTCTGAAGGACTAAGCCTCCAGAAATAGTGACTCATGCACATCAGTTAAAGGAAATATGATGAAGGATTTCTCAAAGGAGAATGCCATCTGAAATGAAGGGCTTGAAAGTATGTGTGTGGCTGACATATTGAGCAAAGAGATAACTAAGTCTATTTTCTGGAGTTCTAGGCAAAGTTTTTTCTAACTGCATGAGGTTTTGAGGGACTTATGGCCTCTTTTGGCTAACATCAGACTACAATCAGGGCCATAAAATACACTAAGAATATGACCTAACAGAATTTCACTTAGCACTTGGCTTCTATTTTTCCTTTCCAAGAAGAAATCCAGGTCTGCATGTCAAATTTTGACATTTATGTGCCAGACCAAGGACGTAGAAAGACTTCGAAGAACACACGCAGCCAAGTGGAGGAATGCACGACTAGGAGATATCCACATACACATCACCCACTCTGCATTACCACTGACGATGGGAGGAACACCCTCTTTAGCTAAAGATATGCTGTAAAGGGACACTATGGATAATTAAAATATTGAATAAAAAAGAACAGATTTGCAAATGCAAGTTTGGATCTCCCAAACTTAGGCATTCTAGAACTGCAGTCTGGATATATCATTAGAGATAATTACTGTGAACTCTGTTTTTCACTTGATTCTGTATATCAGTGTTACCTACGGAGTTTGTTCAAGATGCAGCTGCCCAGGGTCAATGCTAGATCAGTCCTGCCCCTTCCTTCATCCCAATGTTTCATTTAAATCTCCAGAGGGCACTCCAGGCAAGCGTGTCTTTGAAAAGTTTCGCAGATGAGTAACGGGTGACTCTGGCTGTAATCAATATCTGCAGTGGCTGCGTACATTCCATTATGTGAGCCCACTGAGAGTTCAGTCAATTCCCCTTAGTTACCTTGGACTGCCTTGTTTTTTTTTTTAAAGTACAGGACAAACAGTAAAAACAAGGTGTTTTTTTAAAAAATAAATACATAAAAAGAGTTTCTAAAGGTAAAATTTAGTTGTTCCTTGAGAGTTGTTTCAATATTGAGAGGATAGAGAGGTGTGAGGTTCAAGAAACCATGATGTAAAAGAGTTGTCATAATGTAAAAAGAAATTACAGGCCCCCACATTTGAGTATCACTCCCATAAACATTTCTTTAGTTCCAACAAATAAAGATTATACTTCAAAAACTGCTCATAGGAACGGAAGATTATGCTCTAAGTTGTAATTTAAGTGTAGGGTATGATCAACCTTAATGTTCGCCATCTTGCAGTTGAGCAAAGAGGTTCAGA
>VMDR010018123.1:0-19456 GCA_007922815.1 Macrotus californicus | reverse complement strand
CATACAAAGTTTTAGGGTCTTGCCCTAGGTCATGCAGATAGAAATCTTGTGGTAGCGAATGCAAATCAAACCAGCCAGATGCCTGCACCTATGGTTTTAAGGCCAATCTCTTAAATCAGGGGCAGGCAAACTACAGTCTTTTGGCCAAATCTAGCTTACCAACTGCTTTTATATAGCCTATGAGCTGAGAATGATTTTTACACTTGTAGATGACTGAGAAAAAAATCAATAGGAGAATAAGATTTGGTGACAAATGAAAAAAATCAATAAAATTCAGGTTTTGGTACTTATAAATAAAGTTTTATTGGAACACAGCCACACTCACTCATTTACATGTTATTTGTGGCTGCTTTTATGCTGCAAGAAGGAGTAGAATACTTGCAGCAGGGACCGTCGGCCCGCAAAGGCTAAAATATTTCCCGCTTGTATCTTTACAGAACAGGTTTCTGACCCCTGTCCCGATGTCTTTTTCCTGTTTGGAGAAGCACTAATAGTAATTGCCTCTCAGGACACCAACAGCCCCTGCCCAGGAAGCTGCAACTAGATATTTTAGAGGGTATCATTTTATCCATACTTGCAAAACCTTAATTTGATTTCGTTTTTACTAAAAAACAACCAACCCCCAAATTTTAAAGACACGTTTGTTTTCGAAACTGGCCAAAAATTTCTTTAGAATGTATTGCTGTTCAACACAGAGAAACAGCAGAAAACTTGGCCTCTACGGCATTTATGGGAGGCTAGCATTCAGCTGCAACAAAGACAGTAAAGGTAAGTGTTATTTTCTAGGGTCTTTGGCCTTCACGGTGATATGGGTATCAATATGTGGACAAGGTCCACTTTAGAGCCTTGCTCCTCAAATTCTAATTATTATGCACCTGATGGACTCTTTCAAAACGCTGATTTTTATCTGGTGGGTCTGGGGTGGGGCCTGAGATTCTGCATTTCTAATAAGTTCCCAGGGAATGCCCAGGCTGCTAAAAATAGTAAAATGATAGGAACTGCATAAGCAACCTCCAGTATGGTCAATATTAATGAAAGTAACCATTACGACTCCACTGAGTTTTTGGTACTTGACCACGTATGTTCTACCTGAATTGTATATATTTTTTCTTATTAAACCCATAAGAACACTAAGGCTGAGAGAGAGAGAAGTATGAGACAGAACTGAAATTTGAGCCAGTTTTGCCTGATTCCAAAGCTCAGACTTTTTCATAAAGCTTATTGATGATGATGATTGGTCCTGGGTGAATTAAACATCTTTTTCAATCTTGGAATGATAACTCTCCACCAATCTCATTTCAACTAAACCATGTCTGAGGATTCTGCAGTGGCCTTTTGGCTGGAAACGTTTGGCTCTTCTACAGACAAGAAAAGTCCCACTTCCAAGGCAGAAATAAGACATGGAGGAAGGGAACACAGAGAGGAGAAATCATGAACTCATAAGGTCTGAAAACGCTGGAAAAGATGGGCTTTAGAAACTTGTATACTTAGTTTCCTTTTCTGTACTCATTCTCTGTAAGTTTCTTTGACTCTGGGCAAGGGAATTGACATTCCTGAGCCTCAGTTTTCACATCTGTACAATGGAGACAAAAATATCTACTTCACCGAGTACTGTTAAAAGGATTAGAACTATTATATAAAAGGGTTTGGCAAATAGTAGATAAACAATAAGTGACCTCAGTAATAATAATAATGGAAATAATAATTATTATTTGGAATCTGAAAACATGGCACTTTGGGAACTTATTTGTTCCCTCTTCCTTTGAGAAAGAAGTGTCAAATTGATAACTAGTGTACTCTTTCCTTTGGCCACTAACAGAATGCTAAACATAATAGAATTAACAGAAAACACTTTGAGATTGGAAAATAATTGCAAAAATTTAAATTAGGGAAGTTTTACTGTTATAAGACAGAATCTGGCTTCTTTTGTAGGAACCCAGAGACAGGGCCACATCGGTTTGGGTCAGTATTCCTGCCTGGCAAGGCCATGTGGGTGATGGGGAAAAGCCACTCCTTCCTGTAACTGAGACACGGCCCCTCTGACTTGCATGTGTCACATACTGATCACACAGCCTCCTAAAGACATTGTAGTTTGTCATCTCCATTCAGGAGGGAAAAAATAGCAATTGTGCTTTCGCTGCAATCAGTAGAACTCAGAAGAGTTTACAAACTTCTGCAAAGGACCTACAAGGCCTTCTTCAATGTCTCTCTCATCTTCTTACGGACAAGAGCCTCTGGGGTGATAAAGAGTTCAAAAAACCTCCTAGGGAGCCTTCCCTAGTGCCCCCACCCCCGATATATTTCACTAAGTATCATAGAAATTTATTTTAGGAGGGACTGGATATATTTGTGGATTGGGGATAGACATTTATCTTGACATTTCTTCCTGTTCCAGATTACGTTTATATTCCTGACCCCACTCTTCTGGGGAAAGTAGAAAATACACTTCAAATCTGAGGCTTTCAGAGAATAACAGATACATTCATTAAAATACGCCCAACACACACACACACACACACACACACACACACACACACCTACGGGCTGAAAGTAAATAGAAAATTTCAACTGGTGAAAATTATTTCTAAAAATGACGGAGAAGTAACAGAGAGAGTTTCAATTTTTATAATACCCTATGTGTATCCAACGCTAGAAACATACAAATAGACTCATATTTTTTCCAGGGGAAGCATCAGTGATATTGGGGTGTTCGTATTTATAAAATGCTACTGGGTTTAACACAGTGATAAGTGTACATCAATTAACCTTTGCATCAGATTTAAATGTATAACCCATTAGCTAATTTAATCTCTCAAACAAATAACAGCCGTTGGCATTATTCTTTGAATAATCCTTGTTTAGTTTTCATAATGGTATACAGTTTAATGAAAAACTCATTAGAATGTAGCATACAGCATAATTAATTCTGGCTGATTCTTTGGGTGTAAATAGCTAATGCTGATGCTGGATTTCATTTTCTACTGGCTTTATTAATTTTTCATAAACCAGTATTTTGACTGTAATGGGTTGTAACAGTTCGATAGAAGTTCTAGAAATGCATTAACTGTCATCAAAGTAGTCTACGTAGGTTTTGCCATCTTTGTGCCAGGTCCTCAACACTACATTTTTAAAAGACAACAGGACTACTTGTGTGCTACTTGGAGAAAGAATATCTACATATCATTACCATCCAGAGCATTAAACAATCTTTGGCCAATTTGTCTCTATTTACACAAGAACTCAGTCTTGGGCTAATGACAGTGAACTATACATTTTGAAAAGAACTCTAAAAATGGGAAACAAAATATCTTCAAAACTAAATGTTACAGAGTAGAATGGCAAAGCCAGTTAGTATATATTTTTAAAAATCACCTCATTTTTAAAAATATGTCTGGGAATTTACTTTCCTAGAGAAGATTTAGACACAACCAGGAAACAAATTTTAGAGCAGCCTTGGGGGTTGGGCACCGGTTTAGTAGTCTGGGGTCTGTGAAGACGCAGACCTCTGGGGTTGGTGAGCAGTTGCTGGTGTGGCCTTGATTTCGTCAGCTGCCAGGGCCTAACCTGCATATTAGTAATGTGTTCTCATAAGACTGATATTTATTTCAAAGGTAGAGATGGGTGCTGCCTCATCATCAGGTGTTCTGCTTGTTTCATTTATTTTTTATTGTTTTATGTTTTTATCAGAGCTTTCAAGGGTTGCCTGAGGCTCAAAGGATAAGTTTCAGAATTCAGATTCCTTTGTATGGTATTAGCAGGTCTTTTGCAACTTTTCTCTAGAAGGTACCCTCTGATCTCAACAGATCAATATTTCTTAGCCTTTGAGGGAAACCTGACTTTGCCTCAGAAATTTCCATTGTAGTTGAAAATCAAGTACCCATAATTGTTTTTGCTTGTTTGTTTAATATTTCTCCATGCCTTCTGAAGATAAAGGTTGAGAAATTCCTTTGTATCTACCAAACTCCTAGTCACCTCTGCAATAATCTTACCCTATTTTCTTTCCAGGTGAACTCTTACTTACCCTTCTCCTTCAAAACCCAATTTATATTACCCCTCCGACTCCCAGTGCAGGTGGTTGTTATTTCTCAGTGCTCCAGCAGGTGCCAACATTTATTCTACACTGAGTCTCTTTGTCAGCATCCTTTGGGGCCCTGCTGAACTCTGGAGGGAAGGACTGCTCCCACAGCCCTCCTCACCGGGCCTGGCACTTCCCAGGCCCTCAGTGCTGTCACTGGAGCTAAAGGGTGAATTGATGCAAGGCAGTGGCATGTGTTAATTTATATAAGGCTTCTTTCTCTGGCCCTTCCTTGATGAATACCACACAACTGAGTGACAGCCAGCGAACCTTACAAGCTCCTGCAGTGTGTGATTGCTAAACCTGTGTAATGCTAAAAATGGCAACAGCAATAAAACTCCTCAAAGCACAAACCAGTGTCTTTGTGTTTATTAAATATGGACTTCCGAAGCCAGGGTCAGCAGAAGAGAGCCGGGGCTTCCACGGCTTTACAGAGTTGGGGTTAAAAAAAACCCACTAGTTCATGACACGTGAAAATGATATGCAATTTAAATGTTGGTGTCCTTAAATAAAGTTTCCTTGGAACACAGGCAAGCCCATTCATTATGTATTGTCTGTGGCTGCTTTCGTAGTACACCGGCAGACTTGAGTAGTTGTGACAGAGACCAGATGGCACGCAAAACCTACAGTGTTTACTAACTGGCCCTCTACTGAAGAAATTTGCTGACCCTTCTCAAAGCGAAAGGCCACACGTTTTTTTTTTAATAACTAAATTCAGCTAGATTCTACTAGAATCAACCAACACAGTGGCATGTCTTACATCACCATGCCAACCACTGCCGTCATTATCACCAACGCTGTAAATCCTGAACTTTTCGCTTTCATTCTTCTCTTTAGTGCAGGAAAGGGTTAACTCAGCTGGGCTGCTGGAACCCTGCACATTCTCCCCGCCACCCTCACCCCAAAGGCTAGTTTTTAGGACTGGCCCTTAGTCAACTCCCAGGAGATTGGATCTGAGCCCTTGGAATAGTCCACCTGCTAAGACTGTTTCGGGATGCCCGAGGCCTTAGGACACACAGTACCAGTTTGATAAGGTAGTTTACTGCATCCATTTGAATTATGGTGAATGCTTGTTTTTGCTCTGGGGGCTAAGTCTTAAGTAGTTGAAGACAGTCACTTCGATGTTCCCTGACTCCCAGATAAAAACCCTGAACACCAAATGAGCTTCCTCGACTGACAACTGCCCAAGTTGTCAGGCATCATTGCTGGGAAAATCAAATCCCAGTGATTCCACAGCACAGGGGGAGTCCGTACACCCAGAAGCTTTTCCCTGGACTTCTGGGATGTGCCCCATGTACTCTTTCTCTTTGCTGATTTTTTAATCTGTATCCTTCTGCTGAAATAAAATGGAACTCTAAGTATAAGAGCCTTTCTGAGTCTTGTGAATCCTTCTAGCCAATCATAGTGTGATTTTGGGAACCCCCAATATAGCTCTGCAGTGTATAATCAAACTTTATGCTTATCCTTTCTGGAGTCAAAAATCACAAGTAAGGCCCAGAAGAGGAAATACGTGGCCAAATGTCTCTCTTTAAATGCTTTGATTGCTATTGATAATTACAGCTGTTGTGCATCTTTAGCAGCAGCAAGCAGTAGAGCATAAGAGTTATTAGGATATTTGGTGTGCTTTACTAGTGTGCTTCTATCAGGACAGGATTTCTCAGCCTTATTACTATCAACATTTTGGGTCAGATCATTCTTTGTGGTGGGGCAGGGAGGGGCTGTCCTGTGCCCTGCAGGATGTTTTGCAGCATCCCTGGCCTCCACACACTAGATGTCAGTAGTGAACACCCGTCCTCCCAAAGTGAATATGAAAAATATCTCTGGAAATGTCCTAATTCCTCTGGGGTGGGGTGGGGGTGGGGGGTGAATCCAATTTCAGAACCATTGATCCAGAATATTGGATTAATTAGAGCATTTGTGGGGGTAAGTTGTTTAATAAAAAGGAACGAGCTTCGGATTCACAAAGATAGGTTTGGATCCAGCTCTTTGGCTTTCAAAGTCAGCAACCTTGGGCAACTTAACTTGACCAGATTTCTAATTTATCTGCAGCACATAATGACACTTACACTGCCAAGTTGTAATCTATGTAAATCTATGTAAAGATCCCAGCGTGGAGTTTGGCATGTGTGTAATGTTAAATACAAAGATATTTTCCTTAGTTATGATATTCTACGACCTGATGGATAAAAGACATCGGGAGCATGCGCTCACCTACTCCTAAGGAGGAAACTGCAGAGCAAGGTGATGAAAAACATGGGCTTTGAGTTTAGAAAAAAGACCTTTATGTAATAAACACAGTTGTTTTACGTACTAGTTTTGTGATTTAGGGAACGAGATAACTCTCCATGTAGCCTTGTTTTCATCATTTCTCTAGGAAGATAATGCTGTGACATACTTTTGAGGATCTGAGGAGAGGCAAAGTGTTTAGCACAATGCCTGGCTTATAAGTGCCCAACACTGCCTTATGTTGCTGATACTTTGAGTTGTTCAGTATATTGTTGATGCAGCCTGAAACTTTCCCTATGAAATTTAACCAAAGCCAGGTATTGAAACCTCATCTTCCTCCACAGCCTAGATGTGAGGCTCCTACAACTGTCCTGTAGCTCCCTGCTTTTGGGGAGCTCTCCTTGATAGATTTCCCATGCAATAGAAGGGAAACTCATCTATTTAGGAAATGCTGTCTTCAGCACATAAGCAAGTTCTGAAGATAAAAAAAAATGCTGCACAGGCTTCATAAAAACTGAGATGCATTCCCTCTGTGGGACAGGGAAGAACCCAGGTAAAAACGAAGGCCAAATGTGGGCAGGGATGGAGTGAAATCTGATAAGACAGATCAGGGAGGAGAGGAGTGAATGAAAGTGAATTGCAACCAAAAGAGGAGGCAAAGGTAAACAGATGTGGGAGATAAAAATCTTTGAAGTGGAACATTTCCAGGCTGAAAATCCTTTGCTTAGGGACTTAAATCTGGACCCTTCTGTTCCAGTTCACCGAAGTGCACTGCATTTAATCTGGAAGATGTGTAAATTATACAAAACATCTCGGAGCCAAAGGTCATTGTTCATATGGAATGGCTCCTTATTGCCATGGCTGTGTGTCTAGATGAGTCTGGTCCTCTGGGTGGATGTGGGAAATGTTAATGCTAAGAGGGGTGCCTGGATATTGGCTGCTTTGAGGGACTCAGAGTGGTAGCAGGTACCTGTCAAACCCACACTTCACTCTTTCAAGATGCTAAGGTAGTCATCCCAAACAGGGCATGCTTTATCCCTAGTATTTTGGCAGAGCATCCTGAGCCCAACCTAAAGTCTAGGACTGTGACCAATAAAAGAAAAGCAGCTTAGGTCAGAGACTATAGTTACCATAGGTTCTGGATAATCTTACTTTTTTCAGATGCTATTGTTTCTAAACTTCAGGAAGGGAATTGGAAAGAAGACCATCTAAAAGTATGGCTGAAGGTCGTTCTCTTAACTGTAATGGACTCAGTCAAGTGACATGGGTGGGGGGGGGCAACTGGGAGGGAGACCTACATCTACTTTCTTTTGACCCAAAAGCCCATAAAAACTAGTAATCCAAGGTCAAATACAGTTGTCCTTTCAAGATAAGCAATCACAGAGTGCTACATCCATCCTCTTCATTTTTAAAATTGATATTGAGATTTCCATCCACTTTCCCATCACCTCACCTAGTATCCAGTCACATGGTCCATGGCTAGGCTTGTACTGATGTGGACGTAATCGAGGTGACTTCAGTTATTACACTAATCTTTTATGTTTTTATTTTACTTTACTGCCTATAAAGTTATTTTATACTCATTATCTCTTATCCAATCCTACTATAACCCCAGGATAACCTACTATCAAGACCTGACCTCCTTTCAAATGTGACTGCAGCCAGGTATGCCCTCCTTTAAGTACATGTTATTTCTTTTTTTTTTTTGCCCCCCCCACCATGTTGGAAACAGAAACTTTTATTTTTAGGAGGAGTATATACTCAAGATCCCCTTTCTTCTCTGCTCTCCCCCCAAAAACACCTGCTCATAATTATAGTCTCACCAAGATTATTTTTCATTGTCATCTTCAAGGGTTTTGAGTGATTTACTCTGTGTCTTCCTACTATTGACTTGAATTGTGTGTTTCTTGTCATCAGAACCTAACTATATCTTAGATTTGCATTGAATTGAAAGATCTTTTCCTTTCCTTATTGATCGCCACTTATGGAGTAATTTAACTGGATTCCAATTTTCCTTTGCAAGTGGGGTGCTCTTCATCCATGGAAGTGAGTTATGCGTGTTCAAGTGGTGCATCTTATGAATCTTGTTAAGCCCTGCTGCCTTAGAGCGCCACTGATGGAATATTTAATCACAGAAATGAGTTGGCAGATGTGACATACAGTGTGGTTAAGCTTTGCTGTGATCTTAGCAGCAACTGAGAAACAGATGAATTTGCCATTTGTCAGCACCATGTCGACATCTTTGTATAACCTTCTGTTATTTATTTTTATTTTGTTTCACTTATTTATGAAGGTTAAAGTTGCTTCCGACCAACAGTTTCGTGGGCTAGATATCATGATTATCTCTCAAAGACACCACTTTGTAAAAATCTTTTTATTAGCAAGCAAAGGGAATTTCTCACAAAGGCAGGGAAACTGTAAGAATCCCCTTTGAGCCTTCTTTATTGAGATTCTTAGAAACACTATTTCTTATTACATTAAATAAGTTGAAACATGCTACTGGGAACAGATATTTGTAGACACTCTACCCCTATTTAGGGCCTTCCATTTCCTTTAAATTCTAAAATGGAATGGCCATAGATAGAGGCTAAAGTCTTTGAGACCTACCTGGACTTTTTAAAATTGACTTAACAATCTTTTGTCTTGAGAATAAGCCTCAAGGAGTCTGAAGATGATGAGATTCAAGAAAAATAATCAATGCTGTTTAGTAGAACAGGGAAACACCCACTTGTCTTCGGAGAAGATTTATATATGTTTGTGGGATTAAGCTGATTTATGTATATCTGGTTTTGGAGATTGTGTTGGATAAGCATTTCAAAGAGTTCTTCCAGGTATGACTTGATGAGAGTTCAGAAGAACCACCCGAAATGAAAGACCTTCTGTAACAGCTTCCTAAATGCTTCCTCTGGAATGTGCACGCGAGGGAGAGTGCATGTCATAATTTATCAAAGCAAATTAATACTGTTCAGCTAGTAATTAAAGATCCTCATTAAGAGGTGCAACTGCTCTCCCCACCCCCACCCTGCGTTAGCAATAAAAATGCACTCAGGGCGTCAAGAGGTTATATAGAAAAATCAATAACCTGCCATTTTATAATTAAAAGAGAAAATAAATGTTAGGGAAAAGACCACTAAATTAGGAAAATTACCTTTAGGAGAGATTGAAAATATCGATTTTAATTTACAAAATATGTGAACTTTTCATGCCCCATTCTGAGAGACAATTGGAGGCTGGGTTGTTAATTCTGCATAAGCTTCAGAAAATCAATAATTATACTATGGGAATATTATGATGTGTGTCATTAACACAAACTCTTATATAGAGAAATGGTTAATAAGTCTAGCTTTCTCTCTCAGGCAGACACAGGGCTGGCCTGCTAAATATGCCTAGCAAATCAATGACAGGGTCTTCATTTCAGCTTTGAGGCATATTCAAAGTTGGAGAATACATCCAGACTATTTTTATACTGGGGGAAATTTAAAATGTCCCTGAAATTTTTAGTCGTGAACATTTACATGTGGACGTTAGTAATTATACCTGGTTATGGCAATGAATACATTCTCCAGATATAGCTTCACATGTACAAAGATAGGCAAGAGTGGGTTTACAGTTGTGAGTACACAAAACAGTTTATTCTTGTGTGATTATTTGGTAACTATGATGTCACCTAATTGTATTACAACTATACACCCTACTTTTGCCCATGCCTGTGTGCATTCCACGGACACAGGTGACTGAAACTTTAGACTTAAGCTAGCTAGAATCTCAGAGTTTACACGTCTTCAAATATCTCAAAACAATTATTCTGGAGGTTTGAATTTGCAGCAATATTTTCCCCCATTTCTGAATATCACAAACTCTGGCAAAAAAAAAAGGAAAACTGATTAAGGAGAGGCCAGATACTGACAACGGAAAACACGAATGTTCAGGTTTCTCAGCTATCATTTACTTACCCACGTCCCATTTTTCTTAAGGTTTACGTGTTTTGGAGCAACTCAGAAAAATAATTATTTGGTTGTTTGAACTCCTTAAAGCTTCCCCCGACACAACTAGAGAACATGTCTCAATATGGTGGTGGTGGTGGTGGAAGTAATCCAAAATAATTATCTTCCTTCCTTCTCTCCTTTAATTTGACTGGTCTAGACATACGGCTTGCTATCATAGGGCACAGTCAGTAAGAATTACAACTTTTAATATTCATGAAAGAGCAGGCAGCTGTATAAGCTGGTTGTAAAGAACGCAGCCTCTTGATTCCAAATTCTAGCTGGCTTCTTATCAGTTACGTAGTCTTAGTCCCAGGGCACAAACCCCTTCAACCTCAGTCTCCTCACTTGGAAAATTGCCAGGAGGGTTTTAACACATTAATTTAGGTACAGTGTCTAGAACAGTGCCTGACCGTGGAAACTACTTGGCCCATATCAACCCTTATTGCAACTTATTCTTTCTCTGTAGCCCAGTAATTTAACAGCTGAGGGTGGGCCCAGCGCTAAATTAAATCACTGTCCTGATAGTTACACAGGTTAATTTATTCTGGTATGTATAAGTTAGTCTGAACTGTTTCTTCTGTTTTAACATTCTCTTAAACACCCACAGATATGCATAGAGAGGTTTGAAATCACAGGTGGAAAAGATACTTGGTGTTTTCCTGATTGCCAGAGACAAAAATGCCCAACTGCTTTGTGTGGGACCGGAAACATGCACTTTCCCCACTCTATTACAATACACGCATTCATACCCTACCTCCCCATCAGATGACATCTTTCTTCTTGCTCCTGACCCATAATTTTGGGGAGAACATGTGCACACAGGCACATGCACATACACACAGAATCTGCCACCTCTTTACTCCAGCTACTCCATTTCACCAGGGAGCATCTGCAGGTGCACAGAAGGTGCTGTCCAACGGTCTCCTTGTACCTTTGGGCAATTTCCTTTCTTTGCAGCTTTAGACAAGGATGTACCCCAGCAACATCTGTGACCACTGAAGAGACTGCCTTACCTCTGGTCCCAGAAGTTAACTTCCCCCAAATGGCCATGCTGAGAACGGAAGGGCTACTCCTCTCATGAGATAAGAAGAGAATCACCTAGTCTAGTGGTACACTCACAATTCCCCAGCATCAGGTCTTGGTTAACTTTCCCGTTATGTCAAAGAGGTGGGACATTAACTTATTTATTTCTATTTACCCAATGTTTATATGGTGCCAGCTAAGCACCAAACACTCTTCATATATTAGGCCAAGTAATTCTTATAAATACCTGTGAGTTCATCACTATTGTCATCTCCCATTTAACAGATGAAGACACTGAGGCACAGAGAGGTTAAGTAACTTGCCTAGAGTCACACAGCTGGCAATTAGGGATCCAGGATTCGAACCCTGGGTGCAGTATCCACATTGCTTACTCTGTAGGTGTCCTGTTAGGATGTGGGTTTCACCATATTATCATGAGAATCCTTATAGCTGTGTCTCTCCCCACTAATAAGAGTCAACACTGCTACTTCACAGTCATAGAGGCCTTGGATTTAACCCAGATTGTGGTAAAATTCACACATGGAGAACAACTACAAACATTGTCTACCTACAATCCAGAATGCATATTGGGCTTTTCCAGATTTGCCTTTGTTAAAAAATCGAGTTGGTTATTATGCTAAATAGCTGTCTAAATTTCCTACGCTCTTCTGTCATCCACTAGGGTGGATGCTTAGAATCAGGACAATGACAGCTGTAAGGCATCCCAGAAGAGAAAAAGCAAGGGATATGACTTAACCCTTGGGTAGACCAGTTGGTCATTTCTTTCTCCTTATTAAAAAATAAAGGTCACGTCAAAAAAGACCTCTTTTCAATATCCATGGGGCAAATCTCCTAAGGTTCCCAGGTGTTACATGCAGCCTTATTAATAACCATGGACACAACAGGCGGAAGTGACAGGCCAAGCTCAGCAAAAATCTCAGCCACTGTTGTGTCTGGGTTACTCCCTCTTTGAATTTGATGATCAAGTTTTCTATGACAGTGGATTTCCAACTGAGTAGTTGTTGAGGGGTAGGCAGGGAAGGGGTGAAGAGAGATACATTGATGAAGGCAAAGCAGAGAGAAATGGAATTGCTAAAGGAAACTGATGAATGGAGAAAGAAAGACAGCTTAGTTTTCTCCAGTTTCCTAAACAGTTTTTCTTTGGGCCATTCGAACATGGCCACGTTATTGGAATAAGTATTCCAGTTCTCTGCTTTGCTAAGGAAAAAATGCAACCCCAAATGGAAATGTGTGACTGAAAAATCACATCCAGGTACACGGACATGAAATGGGCGTGAACAGCTCTACACTTGTTCAATTTGCTCTTGAACAAAGCTTCAACCCTTTTTAAAGGCAAAATCAATGGGAAATGTCATTAGGAACAATGGCTCTGTGCTTACTCCACGTGAATTTATACGATCCCCCCTTATTTTTTGAAAGGGTTTTAAACACTTTTGATTTGGTCAAAAAAAAATCACTTAGAACTTAGGATAAAGATTTACTTGGTTTAGGGTTTGTTTTTTTAAACAATGCTCATTCTTTATTGCCAGGCAAAGCACATATAGAAAAGACCAAGAAGACATCATGCAAAGAGAAATTCTTTACCTGCATAGAATTCGGGACTGTAGACTGCACCCACAACTGGATTCAATTTCCAGCCTTGAAACAGATATACAAAAACATTAATATCACCTTTGATTCAGCAACTAGTATCATTGCAAATTAACTGCAGAACTAATGGGTTGGTGTTTTTTTTTTTAATTTTAAAATTCAGGAAATATATAGTTTTGGCATGGATAAAAATTATTTGAAAACTACACATAGGGAACAGATTTATTCCCTTTAATTTTCTGCCTATACAAGTTAATAGTATGGAAGCTACTGACCTTTCGTATTGGGGAACCTTTTGTAAATGAGGTGGTAATTAATTTTCTCCCATATCAATATTTTCTGGAGCCACTCTAATAATTTCATTTTTTTACTCTTTCAAGGATCACTACTAAAATAATACATAACATGTCTCTGTGTGTTAGGGTCACAAAAATTTGAAAGCTCACATTAACAGAATTCTTTGCAGCAACATATTCTGATAATTGTCATTTGTAATTATGACCCAGAGACTAGAATTCCAAAGTGCTTTTTAAATCCCAAAGAAAATGACATTTATCCAGTAGAAATTTAGTGTGGAACACATTTCACTGTTTGCAGGAATCATAATGATTCTTAATCAATACATGACATCTAAAGTAACTTTCAAATAACCTGTATATAAGATGAACAGAATCCTATAATTTTCCTAAAGTTCTGTGAAATAAATCCTGGACCTTCAAAAACTTTTACTCAAGAAAAGAGCATAAGAGAACACTTGCAAAGCAAGAAACTACCCATATTAGAGACTCATTGGGCACTATGTAGGAAACAATCTCAGAAGAATGACCATGTTTTAGGGTTTGGTGATCATTTCCTGCTCTCGCTGGCACAGCTTTATGAAAACATCCTTTCTATGGAATTCCTGAAAGGGAATGAAGGACAGGTGTGCTGCCTTTAGGTGGAAAATCTGTGTCCTTGGGCTGAGGGTCCAACACTGGAGGTCCTTTAATAAATGTCCCTGAACAAAGGCAATGGTGAAAGTTGGGCTGTGCAGGCAGGTATTTCTGATGAGAACTCTCTGAGCTCTCTCCAAAAGGGAGAGGGGTGACATCCCAATGTCTGACCTGAGTGATGTGCCTGTGAGAACAGCTGGGAGTAGCCACTATCTACTGATCCACTAAGAGGCTCAATATCTCAATAGATATGCCCCGGGTGGACCTAAGGACTTTCTAGAATATTCTGAGATATTTGGTTTCTATGAAACTTTTTGTTCCAACTTCAATAAGCTTGCTGGTTTACCGTCCCCATAACGTTCTTAGGATGGAGTTTTTCAGAGGGTTGTCTTTGAATTACCTGGGAGGCTTATTAATGAAAAATCCTTAGCCATGTTTTAGACCTGATATAAAAATAAATATTACCCCCAAACATTTCAGCATATGTCTTCTATGAAGGTGGAAATGACTTCAATTTGACCAACTGAAATTCCACTGCTTCTCAAATAAGAAAGTGCTCAATTCATGAGGACCTGGGAACTAATGTCCACATTTTGAGTTATTTGAAATTTGAGAGAAAATGGAGCAAAGTAGTTGAAAATAAAACTACAGGGTTATCTCAACATATTTAGCATTCTCTGTGTAGTCCTTCATAGAAGTCAAGAGTTTGTGAAAGAAATCTATATGGAGCTATATTAAATGAATTATTAATTGATTAATTTATTATCCCTTCTTTCCTCTTATACCCTGCCTATGCCATATCTTTCACTGGTAGTGGAGAAAGGGTCTTTTTAACACTGTGCAAGTAGAGTTTTGTTTCTTGCATACATCCTTATTAGCTGTCTTAAATTTGCACACAAAGCTGGAACACACCATTCATTGAGTGTGGACCCATCGATTAATTTTCATGTAACTGTCAAAGACAAGTTATGCCAATGGTCTTTCATTTTTCTCAAGGAAAGAGATTTTTCAAGAGGTATCTAAGATGGCCTAAAAATTATATTTCTCTCATATGCCTTTATCTTCCTCATTTCCTTGGGCCAAATAACCTTTTTCTGTATTTCTATCTATCTACATCCATCTAATCTCTCTCTTTTTCATCTCTCTTCCTAGACTGACCCATTCTTGACAACTTTGACCTGATGTGATTTAGGTCTCCAGTGTCTTCCCAGGAGAATCTACTTAATGCCACACCCTCCCCATCCCTCCTTTGAGCTACTCCCTGATTCAATTCCCAGTTTTGTTTCCTGTATAGCTGTTTACACTACCTGGGTTTATCTTTTTTCTTTCTCTGCTTGTTCTTAATTGTTTTTCTTACCATCTCCTTTATTAAAATTAATGATAAAGTGAGTAGGTCCGCCATCTGATGTGAATTCCCAGCAACTAAAACTGCATTTGGTGAAAAGTCGGTGCTCCATAAATATTTACTTAGTTTTGCTCCAGAGGAACTGAAGGAATATAAAGCTTTTTCTAATAGACTCATTTCCTTTTGGCTAGGATTCTATCTTCTTCCAACCTCCAATGACCTGCTTCCTGATATACATCTAATAAAGAAGGACCCCGTTAGGGGTGACTGTCTTCAAAAGAAAGGCAATAAGAATACAACCCTTGAAAATCACTTCTGTTAAGACTTACAGAGCTCATGCAGGCTTATGTAAATGTATGCAAATTGCATGCAAATAGAATTCTAGTCCCTATGACTCCATCTAGTACCTGGAAGAGACCCTTGGGATAACCCTGCTGGAGACAGGAGTCTGCACTGTCAGGAAGACGGACAAAATGATCCCAGTTTTAATTTCTCAGGCAGTTTGTGTACATCCCCAGGCCCTACAAATTCACAGATTTTGATCAAGGACATTAAACTGAACAATGAGGCTTACAACAAAAGGAGAATAGCTGATAAAGCCCACCGCTCTAGGCCTCCTGCACGCCCCGCCCCCCCATAAAACAAGGCAGTGGAGCAGAGAACAACAGACACGTGGGGGTCTTTCTCCATACCAGACACAGGAGTTCTTTAGAAAGACCCCTCTGTGGCTGGCCTGGAGGGGCTGCATCAAAATCAGTGCTCCCAACCTCAAATTTAGCTTCTCAAAGGTCATTGGCCAGCTTTCTGTAAAAACACTGGCCAAGATCCCCGATATTAACTATGGCTCTATGAGGTGTTAAAAGGCAAGCCTGGATGTGCACACACACACACAAATACCGGCACACACCTTCTCTAGGGCTTTATTGGGTTAGATATTGAAGAAACACTTTTAAGAAGGTACCCTTAAACATACCACAGGGGTTTCCCAAACTGCATGCTAATATTTTCTAAAGACATGTACTGAGGGTGCCAGGGGCCTGGTCATTGAAATGGTGCACAAAGCAATGCCCAGAATGAAAAGTTAGTGGCAGGTCGTGTTTGGTTCACTCAGTATTTTTTTTTTTTGCCACCTATATTTCTTGTCAACATTTAGATTTCATATGAAATACAGGATTTTTGGTTCTCTTGAAACATTAGTAGAAATGACAACTTTAGACTGCCAGGGGGTGACCAGAGCCCACCCCGTTAAACTCCCCGTTAGTCACAGCCACCGTTACTCCCTGTGTGTGGCTGGCTTGCCAGCTCAATGTCAGCAATCTTTTATTGTTACTCTGTGCTGCTTGCTCTTCTGGTAGAGAAATATCTTGCTTTTCCTCGTATGTAAATGAAAGATAGTCTGAAAAGACAGAGTTTATCAGACCTTCTCTGTTTGCTCATTTGTTTTAGCTGTCCAGCCTTCGCTGGTGTTTGAATATTTGATCCTTAAGCGGGCATGTCTGTCAGAATTCAACTTACCACCTATAGCAAAAGAAGACCAAGATGGCTACTTATTATTGAGATTATTATGTAATTAAGTTTTTAGGGCACTCTGTACTCTGGCACTGTGCTGAGTACTTTATCTCCCATAATAATGACAAATACTCTATGCAGGAGGACTTATTGTGTCTATAATTCCCACTTGAGAAAAGTGGTGTGTGGAGAGTTTAAACAACTAGCCTATTGTTCAAAGGCAGAGCTGATATAAAATCTCCCTCTTTATATAATATGGGATCTCTTTGTCCAGTTTTTAGCTTTCCTAAGACCCTTAAGAAAATAAAAGAGCTCCGTCTAACACCCACACTTCTCCAACACCCAGGAAATCCTCAAGAGTCTGTTTCCCCGACTTGTTTTGCAGAGCAAACATTTGATCTCCAATGAGCACAGTAAACCCCAACTCCTCTCTGAGTTTTGGACTTCTCAGGAAAAATCAGCAATATAGAAGTACCCCAGTTTTCTCTTTGTGGAGCTTTCTGATGGGATTTCCAAATCCCTAAATGTTATTCTATACTCTTCTCTTACATCCAAGTTAAAATGTCCTGGAAAATAGAATCCACATTCTCCATGATAGTATTTATTAACTGTGGTCCTCCATTCCACAGCGAATCTTATTGATCAGTGGGAACTTTGCAGCTACTCAAACGTTGGTTGGGTACATGACTACAGGGATGCAACACTATGACGTTGACATTGGTAGTTCTATTTCACCATTTGAAGATGACCTCAAAATGTGATGACTCTAGTAATGTATAGTTTTGCTGAGGTGTATGTTTTATGGTTTGTGAGAATGAATTAGATAGCTAATGAATCCCACTGATCACTTAATTTTCTCATTTTAATGTGACTTATTGGTCCCGACTTCTCTCTTTTCCTTCCAGCTTCATTGAGATATAATTGACAACTAAAATTAGTACATATTTCGGGTATGCAACTTGTGGATTTAATATACATGGACTTTGTAAAGTATTTGCCACACTCAAGCTAATTAATATATCCATCATCACACACAGTTACCACTTTCTCTTTGTGTGTGTGGTGATAATATCCCCTCTTGGTATAATCACTCTTGCTAAAGATCTCAGAGGGTCTCTGTCTTTTTCAGTTAAGTTTTATTGTAATTTATCAGAAAATGTCTTTGTAGTGATGACACTCATGAACTAAAAATTGGAAAAACTTTGAAAACTGTTTTTTAAACACCAAAAGTCTCCGAGAACTCCAACTGCCTTTATTTAATTAGGATTTACATTTGATTTTTCAAGTCAGTTCTTTTATGACTGTCCTATTGACCCCTTAGGTACCATACTCAGTCCCTGCATCAGGATAAGCTTCTGAGTGGCCTCTTTCAGATACATGGATGAGAGACCCACACGGCTCATTTCTAAAAAGTAAGAATGCATGGCTACCTGGAATGGGATGTGGGGTATTTATGCCAACACCTGGCAGGAAGTTGGGGTCCACATTTAAAAACCTTTTTGTTATTGTAGCTGGTTGCTATTTGAGTGCAGTTCTGTAAGATGAGAGGGAAAGTGATACACTCACACACACACACACACACAGGCCTGGCCAGGAGATCCTGTCACTTCAGAAAAAAAGAAATGACTTCACTAATTACTTCTTCCTTTCTAGCCTCAGTTTTTACACCTTTAAAATAGGAATCACTATTTCCTCTTCACAGAATTTCATGTGAGCCCAGGGTATTTATTATGCTTAACATAACCCCATACAGTTAGTATTCTAGAAATGTTGGCTATTAATGAATGTGCTTTGAATTGTGTGCAAAATCCCACAGGTCCAGTTTTCAGCCCCTGGGTATGACATTGATCAATAACTCTTTCTTTAAAATAAATATGCATACATATGGCTTAAGGAATAATATTTAGCTTCCCTACTTCATTTTCTCTCACACACAGTACACATGAGCACCCATGCATATGCATGAAAGCATGCGCACCCACACACATGCTTAGTAGTTTATAATCTTTAAAAGTGCCCAATAGCCAGGGTGATGTCATCACATACTAACTCGGGCAAGTTGCAGAGCTGTCATTTTGCCCAAGTAGAAAGGCTTCATGACACATAAATCAGAGGTGGCTTCATTTCAGCACTGGGCATCCAAAGTCTGTTGTGAAATTTTTCTATTCCATTTAAGGCTATGTCTTGGGTTGTTGGAGCTGGAAAAATGGGTCAGCAGAATAAATAATTCTTCTGGTCTTTCAACTTAGAGCCCTATTATTTTGAGATATATCTTTCTTTAATGGGGCCCCTTTTAAAAATAAGAACAAACTGGCTTAGCCAGATTGGCAGCCGCTGGCACAAGAAAGAAGAAAAACAAGGACAAAACTACTGAATGGTAATGATTACACAGAAAAAACAAACTTAAATCAATTAATATGAAGAGTCAGAATAAATCCATATACCCATGTATGGAATATTTCATAACTACTAAAAAGGATGAACTTGGTCTGTGTGTATTAATATTGAAAGAACTTCATATGGATTTCTGAAAGCCAATTAAAAATGATCTATCTGTACACCATGGTACTATTTATATAAAAAGCATGTATATAATAATGTCAATGCTGTAAATATATACTTACTTCATATATATGCATAAAATGCAAAATAAAAGTATAGACAATGATCTGTAATAGTGGCGTCCTCTAAGGAGGGAGATAGGAAACTAAGTTGGCAGTGGTATTATTCAAAACATATTTAGCCTTTT
>VMDR010018122.1:0-19461 GCA_007922815.1 Macrotus californicus | reverse complement strand
CTAAGGACATTTTCAGTCATTATCTCTTCAAATAGGTTCTCGGTCCCTTGCTCGCTCTCTTCTCCTTCTGGTATTCCCATCATGCAGATATTATTATGCTTCATGTTTTCCCAAATATTTCTTAAGCTCTCCTCATTCTTTTTAATGCTCTTTCTTTTTGCTGCTTTGCTTGAGTGTTTTTTTCCTATCTTGTCTTCCAAATCACTGATTCTATCCTCTGTTTCATTTAACCTACTGTTCATTCCTTCCAGTGCATTATTTATTTCAGATATTGCATTCTTTATTTCTGATTGGTCCTTTTTTATGGTTTCTATGTCTTTCCCATGCTGTTGAGTATCCTTTTAATCATTTCTCTAAGTTCCATATCTGATAAGTTGCTTCCCTCCCTTTCATTTAGTTCTTCTGGAGGATTCTCTTGTTCTTTCATTTAGGGCCTGTTTCTTTGTCTTCCCATTTTGTTTGCCTCTTTGTGTGTTTCTATGTATTAGGTAGATCTGAAAAGACTCTGGTGCAGACCTCAGTTAGTCACTGCCCATGACCAGCCCTGGGCAACCTGTTTGGAGCTATCAGCAATACACAGCTCGTGCCTCCCTCTGATAGGCCTGTTTGTGTGTAGACAGATCCAGGCTGTACACCAAGTATCACTTTTACCAGCACCAAGTCCAGGAGAGGGTCAGCTAAAGTCTCAGAGCTCCCAGATATCATCCTTAGTTGTTAAACTTATTCACTGATATAATCACCAGCTGTATCCCTCAGCAGCCTGGCTTAAGCTCCACAGGGTGGGGCACAGTAATTCCTGTGGGCATGGCTATTGCTTCCCCTTAGGCTGATGCCACCTGGGGGTGAATGCTCTGCCTGAGAAAAATGGCTTCCACAATATGGGGAATGACTCAACACAGAGATCCTGGTGGCTGTTCCTTCAGTTCTCTCCCCAGAGCCACCAGCCCCAGATTCTGCTCATGGGTCTCTAGTCCACTTTACTCTCCCTCTGCCAGAGCCCAGGGTAAGTGGCTACAGATGGGATTTTGTGTATTGGCCCTTTAAGAGGCTCTCTGCATTTCTAGCCATTTCTCCCTGACAGATAGAAACCCTGCTGCTTTTCACAGCTGGATGTTATCTGGGTTCCTTTCCCAGGTCTGGTGCTATAGGCTGGGGAGCCTAGCTTGGGATTTAGATCCCACACTTCTCAGGGGAACCCCCCTGGCCACTGAAATATCCCTCTGGAACTTTAGCTGCCACCCACGGGAGCCCAGCCAGCCTTCTCACACGTCTTCCACACTGCCAACCAGTCTTGTGATGAAGTTTCCTTTGTCTGTTCTTGGTTATAAAGCTTCTCTCCAGCTAGTGTTTAGTTGGTTATTCAGGATGATTTCTCTACAATTTAGTTGTAACTTCAGATTGGTCCCAGGAGGAGGTTTGTGTAGCTTCCACTCACTCCTCTGCCCTCTTAGATCCAAAAACCAAAAGATTTTCATAGTCTCATTCCACGTCTCATCTCAAGGTATTGTAAAGATTCTATTGTATTTTGACTTTTTTCAAATTAACCATATTATTGACATCTTGTAATGCTCTTCTAACTTCCATTTTATTGCTATGACTTATAAATGAGTAATGCAATAGGTGAGTTTTAGACATATGTAATCCCGCCCCGGGCCCCTGTTTTGTATTCCAGTCAGGACAGCCACTCCATCAGTGGTCACTCTTACATAAAACCACAGCATGTGATACTGAGTAAGGCTTTCGTATTATAAATATATCTTTTCTTTAGTAAATCACAAAAAAGTACTGTCAAAAAGTATGGAAAGACATAAGGTGAAACATCTTCCAACCTTGGAGCTAACCCTCCACAATACTCATACACCACGTGCTCTAAAATCTTTCCTTCAGATCAACAATGTTTTCTGTGTGTCTTTCTGCAGATTGCATTTGTGTGTGTTGTCACCTTCTCTGTGGACTCCTCCAGTCACTTAAACCACAGCATGGAGAACAATGTTTTTTTCCAATGATAATTGACTAGCATTTTGCCTTTTCCTATTAGGTAAAAGAGATTTTACTCAAAGGAGATTTCTAAGCATGTTTATTCCATTTAATAATAGTTCACAAAAGTACATAACTAAGTACTGCATGACTTGGAATATTCTGCCCCCCAAATTGTACAGGTTTTCCGCCATGCTCTGGGAACACAGGATTTATGTGCCTTGATGATCCTGATGGCATATTTACATTATTATGAACTAATACCTCCAGGCATTAGTTAATATGCCCTTACATTGCTTGTTAACTATAGTGATGTAAATCTGTGTCTCTAGTAGTCTTTTTTTAAAAATTGAACTTTTTTTCTGATCAACTCCCTTGTCAGAGATATTGTAATGGATCTCATGACTAATAGAAAATTGTTAGCTCTGCCATTTTCTGAATTTGCTTTTTCTTGCACTATTCATATTATTTTCAATCTATGGATTTCTTTGCAGGAATCTTTTCAAACTACTTGTCCCTTTTGTGAGAATTCATTTAGTTAAATAATAGTCAGATAATATTGTGGGGGTCCAGAATCACATCTTGGGGTTACACCAAGATGTGCCTCTGTGGTATGCAGATTATTTTAAGCTAAAGGTAGCTTTAGCCACCAGCTCAAAACAACCTTCTGCCCCCTATCCTAATGACCTGGAACTTGAATTAGAGGCCTTGCCCATAAGAGATTATCAGAAGTAACTTCTTTCGCAAACTTCTATTTACTAAAGATCTGCTCTTCTTACCAGCCTGCGATGACCTTTTGAAGTCCCCAAGGCACCTTACCTTATCCCTAAGTCAGGATATCTCATATACCCATGTTCCCTTTCTGTCTCTGAATCTCTCAGGTGTGTGGGATCTCTGACTCATGTATGTGGGGTCTCATACATGTGCATGTATTAAATCGGTTATTTTTTCTTGCTAATTTGTCTCATTTGTATTCGATTATTAGATCAGCTAGAAGAACCTTGAGGGTAGAGGAAAGTCTGTTCCTCCCCCACAATATACTCTGTCTATCTACCATCTGGGGTACAAGTATTTGCAATGCCTCACCATTCACTTGAAAGCAACCAGATCAATGAGGGTACCACTCCCTCTTTCCCCAAGGACACCTCTACTATGACACATGACATGAACACTTGCAAGGCTGAGTAAGGGTGCCTGTATCAGGCCATATAGTGAATCTTAATTTCTTTATTTTTATACTAAAACATAAATACAAATGAAAGTCTTAATTTTTCTTTTACATCCAAATGGATCATCCTACATACCCACTTAGAAGATTTAATCCATCCCTCCTTTTGCCTCAGTTCAATGTGAACATCACCTAACTAGTTTCTGCCAACACAACCACCTCCCCCACCCCACCTTCACTCCCCAGCAGCACAACCAGTCTCTTCTCCATGCTTCTGCCTTAGGGCAGACATCCTGTGTCCCCTCTTCCTCTCCTCCATTTGGCCCAATGCTCAAATCATTCCAATTGGAACACTAGGACCAGAGCTGTGGGTCACCTTCAACAGTACTTCAACTTCTAATGCCACTGGGGGGTTAGAGTTATTCAAGCATTTTTGGAAACCCAGAGGTGTTTGGGATCTGTGCTCCACACTCCCTGCACTAATGCTGACCTCTGTTGTTCCATAATGTACACACTCCTCCAAGATGAGCATGGTAGCCGCTAACAGCCCAATTTCTCTGTCTCCTTTTATAATCTCCCCAGCCACAAAAGCCAAAATTCCATCCCCCCACCCAAGGAGATGTTAAAACAGGGACTCTACTTCTGAGAGTGCTTTAGCAGAAACTCATCAAATACATCCAGTTTTCAAACCAAAGTACGCTGGGGCCTCTATTAACTGAGTGGACTGAAATCATGGCATATGATCTGACAACGGGGCGGAAATGTGTACATCAGGAGTGCATGGTGGCTGGAGAACGAGTGCCCAGGGCAGCGTTCCTGACTCTGCCATGGAAGGGCATTGTGGCCTCTGCAAAGGCTGCGGCAGATTGGGAGTACCGCCTTCCCCACCTGCCTCTTCACTCCAGTTTGGAATTCAATTCCCTCCCCACAAGTTTAACTTCCATGTAGTCAGTCAGTCCTAAGCAAGCTAGAATCTTTTAGTCCCCTTACAGTTAACTACTGGTTCCTTTTTTCTGAAATGGATCTCTAGAAAGGAGAGAGTGGAACCTGAGCACTTTGAAAATTACTGTGAATGAGAGCTAGGCTCTAGACCCAGAGCACATGCACCCAGGTTTGGAAATGGAGCTGTTGTGACAGGAAGCCAAAGGAGGATGTCCTGGGCACCATGCCCAGTCCAGAAGAGGGCAAGGGAGAACATTCAGGACTGGTGGTGAGTCTTTGGGGTAACTGGGAGCTTCAGGCTTAGAGTCCCTCAGTCACTCATCTGTAGATGGGAGTGAAGGAAGGTCAATGAGTGGGTATTTGAGGCTTAAGGCCTACCCTACATGACTACAAAATGCTCACTCAGTAGTCAAGGGGCTGACACTTCCCAGGACATGCCTGTCTACTGATCCTCATGTGGTCTCTGGAATTAAATTGAAGTCAGGGAATTAGCAGTTCCCTTCCCCATCTAAAAATGGCCTGTTGTCTCTGCCTTCCCTCCAGAACTCTGTACAAGATCATCCTAGCAGTTGTCCAGTTCAGCACTAGCTCATTTTCATGTTCATGTCTTTTCTACTCTTTAAAACTCCACCATCAGCCTAATCATTATACACTTGGTGAGACTCTGCAGTTGAACTTCTATAGATGGGAATCACAGCCACAACTCTTGTGACCTTCCCAAATCATCTGCTCCTGCCTCCCTTCCTCTCTTACTATATAGTTTGAAATTCTAACATGATTGTAGCCTTCTAAAATTATTGGGAAGGGAGGGAGGGAGGTGGGCAGAGGAGAGACTCAGATGAGGCTGTGACCTCTGTCTCCCAGAGATGCAGTCTGCCACACTACCTCCTACACACACACACACACACACACACACACACACACACACACACGCCATGCACATTCCTAAGACCTTCCCTGGCTGCAGCTTCTAGCATTCCCAATCCCAGGCCGCCTTCTTCCTGATTACTGATTTAGAAATGCCCACCCAATCATTCAATGTGCAATGGGGTCAAAGACTAAACCAGGAGCAAAAGTATGTAACTATCCTGCCCCACAGCGTCTGTTTCCCAATTGAGCATCAGGCTCCAGAAGGCTGGCCACCATCAGTCCTCGACAGCACCATTGGCGCCAGCCCAGCCTCAACTCTGCGGATTCTACCAGGGAGATCTGGAGGGATCAGAGCTGCTTAAATTGGATCATACGGATTTTTCCAGCTCTTGAACTTCTGTTACTTAAGACTAAGCCTCGCTGTGATCTCACTGAGGACAATGACAGCTCTAGATGAGGGAGGAGGACTCTGCACAAGAATATGGCTTAGGAAATCAAAAATCGAAAAACTGTGATGGCTGGACAACATAATTAATGCCACTGAAGTGCACACATAAAATCGTGCAATGAAAAAGGCAACTTTATGTTCTATATGTTTTACCACCATTACAAAAATTACAAAATTGTTGAAAGAACAAAGAGTCAAAAAATGAATTTTTGAAACATCTGTCATTTCACAGCTCCACTGTTTCTTTGCATCATAAGTGTGAACAGGCACTGGACAAATGCCTCTTTATTAACTATCCAACTGTCCCCAAATCTTCAGGAAAAGTGGTTTAAGAGGGGCTCGGAGGGAACAAGCAAGGAAGGGTCATGTTCTGTTTTGGATAGACCCAAGAAATAAAGAGCAGCTGCCAGAAGAAAGGGGACCAACATATGACAAGGAACAAGAACCCAACATCACTCTAACATACAAGATCCACCCAGGAATCTGCAGAAATCTTGGAGATATCACTGGGCAAGCCCCAGACACCACAGGGTGGGCAAAAATTCCCATAGCTCATGATTTGTCTAAAGGACGAGTCTTTGGGAAAAAGAAATAAATCAGTTGGAAGTCGCTAGTGTCTATCACCTGTTAGTGGTTCCCAAAAGGCAAGCTCCAGTCACTGGCCCATCTGTGTGTTTCATTATCTACCTCGCTTTCCAGGTAATACCCACTTGAACCAGATCAATTTCTAGTGACCCACAGCAAAGTTCATATCCTTTCTAAATAAACATAATGAAATCTTGTGGTTTACCAATAATTTAGTATTCCCAAATGTATTAGTTGGAATTAGGTTCAATTGAGGATAATAGAGAACCAAAATAGCAGTGAAATAAATGTTTCTTTCCTCCCTTCCTTCCTTCCCTCCCTCCTTCCTTCCTTCCTTCCTTCCTTCCTTCCTTCCTTCCTTCCTTCCTTCCTTTCTTCCTCTAAATAGTCCAGAGTTGGGAATTATGGACACTTCACAAATCCTTACACACCCTCCAGCCCCCGCACTACCATCCTTTGACTCTGGCCCTCATCCTGGTGGGGATTAGCAGCGCCCCTTCCTTTGCTAAGAAGAGCATACAGCTAGAGTGCTAGCCATTACATTCACGTTTTATGGAGCCAAGAAGAGGAAAGACTATATGATAGTTCCATTTTTAATTTTTTTTGAGGAACGTCCATGGAACTTTTCCTAGCAGCTGCACCATTTTGCATTCTTGCCAACAGTGTGCAAGGGTCCTAATTTTTCCACATCCTTGCCAATACTTGTCTTTTGTTTTCTTGATGATAGCCATCCTAATGGGTGTGAGGTGATAGCTCACTGTGGTTTTGATTTGCATTTCCCTGATGATTAATGATGTTGAGCATCTTTTCATATACCTATTGGGCTTTTGTATATCTTCTTTGGATAAATGTCTATTCAAGTTTTTAGCCCATTTTTAAATTGGGTTATTAGGGGTTTTTTACTGTTGAGTTGTATTATCATATGATCCATCAATCTCACTTCTGGATATTTATCCAGAGAGTTGAAATAAGGATCTCAATGAGATAGTAGCACCCCTGTGTCACTGCAGGGCTATTCACAATAGCCAAGATGTGGGTGTAACCTAGATGTCTGTCGATGGATGAATGGATAAAGAAATTATGGGATATTATTCAGCTTTAAAAAAGGAATGGATGAATCTTAAAGACATTATGCTAAGTGAAAGAAGCCAATCACAGGACAAGTGCCAAATGATTCCACTTATATATTATATAAAACATTGGAACCCATAGAAGCAAAGAGTAGAAGGATGGTTGCTAGGGTCTGGGGGTGGTGGGTGGGGAGTGGGAAGTTGCTAATTAATATACATGAAGTTTCAGTTATGCAAAAATGAGTAAATTCTAGAGATCTGCTGTTCAATAGTGTCTATAGATAACAATACTGTATTGTACTCTTAAAAACCTGTAAAGAGGGTAGATCTCATGTTAAGTGCTCTTACCACAAAAAAAAAGAATGACAAATGAAGGAAGGAATGAAGAAAAATGGCAGAGGGCACAGGCCAAATGTTCTTTAATGAAGCCACCATGTCAGACCTCCACTTATCTCCCCTCGGCCACACTGACCAATGACATTGTTACTTCCTCTGTCACAAGCTTCACCAAGGCGCAGCCTGCCTTTCCAAATGTAACTGCCAATATTCACATAGACCCCAGGTTACCAGAATTACCTAGTACGTTTTACCTTCTCATATTGTACTTGGGAAGCAAGTCCGAACGTGTTAACAGTCCTGCAGGCTGTCACCCACAAAATATTTGTTGAGCATCTGGCAGGTGTCAGGCACTGGGTCCCAGAGCAACGATGGCAGTCAGAACACAGTCCTTGCCTTCCTAGAGGTTATCAGCTAAGGAGCATTGTTCAAATGACCACATGAAAAGATGAGTTCTAACAGTGATAGTGCTGTGGAGAGAAAGTACAAGAGTTGTATCAGAGCATAACTAGAGAATCTTACCTCCTTCCAGGTATGAGCGGGGAGAAGGTTCTAGAGTCGACATTGGCAGACATTGGGAATAGCATGTGCCAAGGCCCTGAGAGAATTTAGGGAAACTGCCTGAGTTATCCACCCCCACTACACACACACACTTCATTTCTGTCATGTATTCATGGTTGCACACTCTGTTAATTTACACAATAAAAGCTCAGTTTCCCATGTGTATAAATTCCTCATGTTAACTAAGGGAAGTGCCACCTGGCCTGGGAAAATAAAACAGATTTCGCGCTCCAGGGTAGTATTGTTTTTAAATTAATTTTTCCAAATCCTGTGACTTTCCCAGCACTTATTAAATTTATAACAAACTTGTTTTACAATTCCTCATGCCCACCCCTCGTGTTTTCTGTATATTTCCAGTTCTGTCTCTGTCAAACATTCCTTCCATGTGAGTATATTCTGCAAGTCAGTGGAGAATGCCCTCCCCACCATGCTGTCTTGTGTGCACCTTCATTCCCTCTGCCAAAAGCACAGAGGGGCACGCTGTTGCCAGACCCTGTGCGGGTACTCTGGTCCCGGGGAACAGCACCCCCACCCTGCTCCTTCTTCGGTGGGCGCTAACTGGGATCGCTCATCCACCTCTGCAGTCTGGCCTTCTCTTCAGTTCTTCTCCAGAGAGTCAGTGGAGTAAGATGTGAGGGGTGCCCATGGGCCTGGCCTATGGAGCCTTCCTGCCTCCTACTGCTGCTCCCACCTCCACCCCTACTTCAAATCAGATCTGTCTCATCGCTATCTATTTCAGTGTGTCAGGCCTAAGTGCATTGCCAAATTTCATTCCTACCTGGGATCTCTGTAGTATGTTAACGGAGTCACAATCTCTATCCCAACCTTTTGTGGTTTCCTCATATACCTTCTCTGTAGGAGTCCACCATTTAAACCTCTGTCTCCATCCTTCAACTCTAGAACTGATTGCTGAGCACCAGAGTCTCAGGGGGCCTCTCCAGAACCATCAACACAATGGCCTCTGTATCATTAGGGTATCAGCAGCAAACAGATGGTACATGCATATTAGGATAATTGACTTAATAGATAATTTAATACAGGGACTACAAAGATGTGGGAAGCGTGTAGGAAACCATGGGGATTTGTGCAATGCTCAGGGCTAGTCAAATCAGGGTGCTACCTGCCTGGCCCTGGAGGGGCAAAGTGAAAGAGCACTGATTACATGGCAGCCATCCAGCGGAGCCAGATGCTGAGTTACCTTACATGTCTCATGTTACCTGGCCAGCTCTTCTGGTCCCGGGACGCCCTCTTCCTCACGAGCCAGCCTTCTCTCTCCAGACCCCTCGCAAGATCTGACGAAGTCCCTGTGCAGGAGTCACTCTTCAGCATAGGGGTTTCCAGCCTCTCACCTGGCCTGCAGGCCTTCCCATGAACCTGATGACTGCAGGTACCTGGTTGAGCCCACCTGCCCCTCCAGCTTCTCCCTCCTTCTCAGTCGAGAGTCCAGGAGTACCACCAAGAGTCACCACCTTGGTCCTCTCACCTTCTTTTTCTTCTTGTTTGCCAGGGACTGGCGCCCAGTCAGGCTGAGCCCTGAAGTCATGACCCGGTCTTAGGGCAGCCTGATGTGGAGGTCTCTGACCCTCCTTTTCAGACAAGCAGGGTGTGTGTGGTCCAGCCTGTGTGTGGGTCAGGCCTCTGTGTCCAGTCTGTTTCCCAGGGTTATGCCCCACTCCCCTCCCTGTCCTCCAGGGGTCACTATTACAGAGAACACAAAACAAGCTGGCCTAATTCGCCCACAGAAACGTCAGCGGAACAGCCCTCTTTTCATTTACTTTCTATGTTAGCCCTTCCCTCTGAGGCTGGGCCCAGGCAGTGTCAGCCACATGCACAGGTGGGACCCTTTCTGAAGAGATTCCTAGATCCTTCTGAGAACAGATTGCTGCCTGCCCTTCATCCGCACAACTGCTCCAGACACCCAGATGCATCTGAATCTGGCAGTTCTGATTCTCAGGACACCAGGCTGTCCCAGCAGGGCCATGGCTCTGTTGCAGCAATTAAGGGACAGCTCTGTCCAAGCAGTCACTGCACGGGCTCTCCAAGTATTCCGCCTTCTGTCCAGATGTCAGCAGCTAAAATCATGCAGCCCAGTTTGTTAAATGGCCCCTGTCCAGTTGGTGGGATTGCAAGGAGGGGGGCTGCATGCCCTTCTTATACCCTTTAGGATTGATAATTGCATTTTTAACCAAAAAACATTTAAAATATAATAGCATGTTTACCAAGATCATATAGTAAATGCTCATGATAAAACATCATGTTATAGATCTTGAAGCCTGTGGAGGAATAGGACTTCTACAACAACAAATATGTCTGGAAGGCTGTGGTCCAAGGCTGTTTTTGCTGGCTATAAACGGGGTCTCTGCAACCAGAGGGAACACACAGCCCTTCTTAAAATTGAAGGCGTTTATGCTCGAGATGACACTGAATTCTATCTAGGCAAGAGACGCGCTTATGTGTACAAAGCAAAGAACAACACAGTGACTCCTGGTGGTGAACCAGACAAAACCAGAGTCACCTGGGGAAAGGTAACTTGTGCTCATGGAAACAGCGGCCTGGTTCGTGCTAAATTCCGAAGCAACCTTCCTGCTAAGGCCATTGGACACAGAATCTGTGTAATGCTGCACCCCTCGAGGATTTAAACTTACTGATAAATAAATAAATAACAACCCTGACTGTGTGGCTCTGTTGGGGGCCCTCTGGCAAAGCGAAGGATTCCAGGTTGGGGAACATGGTTGGGTTGCAGGTCCAGTCCCTGGTCAAGATGAAAAGAGGAGCCAGCTAATGGATGTTTCCTCTCACACGTCGATGGTTCTCGTCTTTTTCTCCATCCCTCCTCTCTCAAATAAGTAAATAAAATCTATTTTAAAGAGTAAATGAAAAAAAAAAGAACATCATGTTATAAAAGTAGGACACATATTTTTCAACTATGTGAAAAAGAATACGAATGAAATAAAATAAAATAAAAACTGGGCATAAAAAAGCAGTAGAAAAATTTTTTCATATGTTTTAGGTTCTGGGGGAAAAAAACTCTCAGCTTGGAGGGCATGCCCTAATTCTCCCACAGGCTGCCCACCACCCTTTTCTGCCCCAGACCTCTGGGAGTGCTCCGGTCAGTAGAAAAGACACCATGACTAGGAATGTGATTTTATCCAAGGTAAGGGACAGCTCTATGTCAAAGCGAGAGAGTTTGGGGTGCTCTGGAATAGGAGGGATGGAAAGAAGAGAGAATGTGAACTGTGAGGGAAGAGTCTTAATAGAGAAGGGAACCCAAAAACTTGGCAATAGGATGGGACCAAATTGAAAAGACAGACAATGAAAACTTCCCTGAGATGGAGGAGAGTGCATAATAGATTTCAAGTTGTTGCCTATTGTGTGTTGTGCTGGAATACCCCTCCAAAACCGCCTCCCCCACATCCTCAGTAAAAATCTCTTAAAACAGAAATCTCATGATGTTGATATTTAGGGGAATCAAAGAGAAGAGATCATGGCAAACTGCAACATGAAACAATACAGGAGCCGAGGTAAGACAAGTCCTCTTGCATTAGCAAAGATAGACGAGGCGACAGCAAACATGTGCAAAACAAACAAATAAAACCCAGTAGTTTAACACGTCAGAGTTATGTTTCTTACGTTGATTATGTCACAAGCCAGTGCAGGTCAGACAGCTCTCCTGCAAGTCTTTCCCCCAGTGACTCAGAGACTCACGTGGTCTCATCCTGGATTTCCACTATCGATGTATCTCTCACTACTTGATATGCATCTTTCATTACCTGACATGTGGCCACTAAAGCAGTGCCTAGAAGACAACTTTTACTAAATCTGTATCTTAAAAATCAGAAAGGTTGAAAACCAGTGATCTAAGTTTCCAACTCAAAAGCTAGAAAAAGAAAAGCAAATCCAAAAAAGTGGGAGGAATAAAGACAAGAGCAGAAATTAATGAAATATAAAAAATATATAATAGAGAAAATCAACAGTTAAAAGCTTATTCTTTGACTAGATTATTATAATTAATAAAACACTGACAAGACAAATCTTAGAAGGGAGAAAGAGAAAACACAAATACCAAAGTCAGTCGTGAAAATGGAATGGCGCTGCAGACCTACAGACATGAAAAGGATAATGAAGGTACGACAGACTTAAAGCAAATAAATCGACATTTTATATGCCAACATGTGTGCCATGAAATTGGAAATCTGAGGTAAAATATGTAAGTGTTTAAAAATACGATTTATAAAAATTTCCACAAAAAGAAATGGAAACTACCAATAGTCTTATATGTATCAAAAAAATTGAGTTTGAAATTAAAATTCTTCTCACAAAGAAAACTGCAGCCTCAAATATGTTCACAGAAATTTAAGGAATAAGTAATACTGATCTGAACAAACTCAGAGACTGGAAGAAAGGGAAAACATCCAAACTCATTTTATAAGGCTTGCAAAACCTTGATACGGAAAGCTCAGAAAGACATTGGGAAATAGGAAAAGCACCAGCCAAATAACTTAGGGTGGGGAATGTGGCGGAGTACACGGTGAACCTACTGGGTGAACAGTAACTGCCCACCACAGCGTACCCTTCAGGTCATTAAACACCCTTTGTTCCCTTCTTCCCACAAGTAGAACACCTCGAACTGCTCCTCACTGAAGGCAAACCAAAGTCCAATCTGTCATTGTATTTCATGCCATTGCATATCCCTGAGGAACAGATGTGACTTCTCTTAGACTGAAGACCTGAGAACTAAAAAGGCAAGTTGTCTGCCTAACGCTCAGGCCAACACACAAATATTCAGTGATGGAACGGGAGTAGGATAACTTTAACAAACTCTCCATTCAGAAGGGGGCAGACCGAGAGACCCACAGTAGTCACTGGTCTACACATACCCTGGTACTGCAATGCTGAAATGCCAATGGGCAGATATTGCAAAGGATGCCTATCCTGGGGCAGGAATTCTCTCACCCATTGTTCCTTGTGATCCTGGGCCCCATCCTCTGAGGTGCTTCCCCCACCACCCGTAATCTCCTTGGCCACATCTAAAGAGGGAGTTGAGGAGAATGATCTCCTTAGGGGTTGAGCAACTTCCTGCCACAGGTTGTTTTAAAACTTAACAGACTCGTGCCTTTTACCCAGGCTTGTGGTTTTTTGATAACACAATTTCCTGAAACATTTGGGAAGCCCCTGATCTATCTGCATCTAGACCGTTTCATGTGCCAGTATCCACACTCAAGGCAACTTTTGTGAGACAGAGTTTTCAAATTTGTTTCATTCTTTTACCTTCTTAGCCACGTGATAGTGATTTCTAGCTAGAACAGAGGAATAAAACACTTTTATCAGCTATTAATCCACTGAGACATTTTACTGGGCCTTTGTCACTCCAAGTCTTTCAAATCCCCATTTCTGACTATTTGGGACCTAGAAGCAGTGAACTTTTCTAACTCTTCAGGACTCAATATTCTGGTCTTTGTCTGTCTCATTTCATTTCTACTGGCAAAACATCCAACTTTATTTTTGTTTGTTTGTTCTGAAAAGCTACAATTATTTCTTAAATGGCCCCTCTGTGTATATGTCTTATGTAAATCCAAAGATGAGGTGTGATTTCTGCTGAGTCTGTGCAAGGCACTCACTTTCAGATACCTGAGCTCCTCAAATGGAGGAAATGTACAGTTACTGGAATTCAGTGACCTTTGCCTTCCAGAGTAAACCTGACATTTGACTCTTACATTGGGCTGTTGTGCACCTGTAGCAGAAGCTGTAAATGAACCCTCTGCTCACCTCTTTGGTCATAGCAGGGTCCCTTTCTGGGTATGAGATCTTACTCAGTAAAATGAACACGAACAAGACCAGAATCAGGGGAACCGGTGACCCAGGGATGACCCTCAAGCAGTGGCATAAATTCTCTAGCTATCTCACCTCCTGGGAAAAAATGTTGAGGTATTTAATAAATAGTCTCATAGAAGGGCTCCAGTACAACTGAGTCCCAAATGCCCAAAGCAGTGACTCACTTAATTCACCCTTTATTAAATGTTTCCCTTTCCCTTTGTCACTTCTCCAATCCCCAGATAAACAAGTTGCACCCAAATCCTTGTCTCAAGATCTGCTTTTAGTAAAACCAAAATTATTTAAATTTGTCCAAATGGATGGAAAACAGCCAAAGCTTTGCTGTTAGGGAAAGGAATCAAATTTATTGTGCCTCTATTCTTTTTTTATTTTTAAACTGAGATATCATTTGCATACCGTAATATTCACCCTCTTAAGATGGATACTTCAGTGATCTTTAGTATACTCACGAAGTTGTGCAACATGTTGCCAGAAGAAATGTCCAAACCTATAAGAATTTTTTAGTTTATTTGAGCCAAACTGATGACAAGTATTGAGAAGCAAACTCTCAATGGATTGAGAGAATTCTCTGGAAAATGGCAGCTTTGCAGTTTAAGGATTAGAACAAAAGGAGGAGATATAAGGAGGGGTACATGAAACCCATTGATGGTGGATTGAGGTGGGAGAGAGCAAAGCGAGGAAATCTCTAAGCCTGGACAGAAAGTAATACATTGAGACATACACTTTTGCACTGGTGCATACAGGATAGTTAATGATTAACATTCATGGGACAGAGTGTATGTGGTGAACACGGTAACTATGTGGTCTTGTGCTCTGGTGCGTGCATGGGTTGTGCCCTGAAGGGTCTAGAAAAATGAGATTACACTGACATCTAAAGGCATGTTATCTTATTTTTTTAAGATTTTATTTATTCATTTATTTTTAGAGAGAGGAGAAGTGAGGCAGAAAGAAAGGGAGTGAAACATTGATGCACGAGAGAAACATTGATCCATTGCCTCTCGTACACCCCCACTGGGGACCTGGCCCACAACCCAAGCATGTGCCAACTTGACCAGGAATCAAACTGGCGACCTTTCAGTTTGTGGGACGATGCCCAACCCACTGAGCCACACCAGTCAGGGCTAAAGGTGTATTATCTTAGATGCAAATAGACAGGCTCACTTAAGGTAAAGATTGACCTTTGTCAAGGAAGCTACAGGCCTAGAATGTGATTACTGGTCACAACCTGCTTTTAGTTAGGAATTTTTATATTCAGACTGTCCTATGTGGAGTGTGAGTTTGTAAAGTTTAGCCTACAGCCCCTTTTTCATCCACAAACAGGAGGCATCACAGTTAAATGGTGTGGTTTCTGGAGCCAGGTTGCCTAGGCTCAATTCTTTGATCTACTACTTACTAATTATATCACCTAAGATACCATACCTAACCTCTATAAGCTTCACCTATAAAGTGGGGATTAAGTAGTACCAGTTTGCTAGGTTTATGTTCAAGATGAAATGAGACAATTCGTGTAAAAACAGTGCAGTGCCTAGCACCCAGTAAGTGTATAATAGATGTTACTTAATATTAATTAAAGAGCTAGAAAATAATGGTACAGGAAATAAACCATACAGTGATTATTATTGCTGTCAGTGATATCACTTCTGCATGCCTGATTGGAAATGTGTTGTCTGGGAGCTCTAAGCAGTGGCAGGGAAGTGCATAGTCAGATGAGGTGTTAATGGGCCTATTTATGTGAGATGAACAGGCAGCTGATAATGGTATTAGCTCTCACCAGTGTATGGTCCCAGTCTGAGAATGTTCCCCTGAGGACTTAGAGAAGAGAGGCTTAATTGGAGTACAGTGTAAATCTCAATCATAATCCTGCCCACAGGAGAGTGGAGCCGCCTGCACCATGGCAGGAAGCTTGGACTATGCTTTGACTGCCTCTGATATTCCAAACCACATGGCTCTGCAAGGCCCAAGAAGGGGGACTGGAGAGAAAGCAGTAAGAGTAAGTATATCAGTATAACCCTGAGCGGGCTGGACTATGGGCTCTTGTTGCTGCTGTAGCTAAGAGGTAACGTTGCAAGAGGATCAGAGAGACTGAGTTCTCACCTGAGCTATATCAATCCAGTGTTTGAATTCAGGTCTTCATCTTAGAGATAACAGAGGACAGTTGTTAAAAGCACAGGTTCTGGAGTTAGACTGAGTTCAAACCCCAGCCCCTCCCCTGAATTAACTGTGTGAATCTAAACCAGTCACTAAGTCTTCCAAACCTAAGAATCTTCATCCATAAGCTGAATTTGCATTATTGTGTTGGCTGTCTTCTATTTACCCTTTCATATCTATTCTCTACCCTTCTCTACATACCTGTGCTTTCTGACTTCCCATTGTATCTAAGAAATGGACAGATAGGAAGAGAGTAAAATCTTGGATTTATTTCCCTTGATCTCACACTACTGGGTTGCTTAGGATGGTTTGTGACCCTGTCCCAAAGACCACAGCTACTTTTCAGGCAGCCTTCTCCTTACAGCTTTCTCCGCAGATTCCAGAAACCACTACTTCTTCTTTCCTCTTCAGGCCTCAGATGGTAACAGCTCCCCATTGTCATTAGCACCAAGACACTGTAACATACCTTATTTCTTTCTCTAAACTCTTCCCACTTAATCCCCTTATTCAATTACCCACTTTTGAGTGTGTGCCAGGACCCTAATACAACTTCGTGCTTGTAATAGGTATCCCTTGGGTGGCCAAACAGCTGTCAGTGATTCCCTTCTTTCTGAGAACAGCTCTTATACAAAAATAAGGGCCCTCAGTTGCCATATCTGCGCTGTTGGGCATGATCCCTTAACCTGGTTGGCCCAGGGATGGATACCTGACCCAAGGTGGACCAATCAGATTTCCCTGAATGGAATGTGATATATGGAACAGAATGATAACTGGGATTAGGAGCTACTATGACTACCTGGTTTATTCCCAAATTCACCCTCTACACTTATAAAATTAGGCAAGAATAACTTCTTGACCTCTGGTCAAGAGGCTGGCATAGGTAAACACGGTACTCACCTCCTCCCATAATCACATAAAAATTACAACTAACCTACAGAACAGCCATCATGCAGAACTGCCTGAAATCTGGCTGAATGGAAGTCTTACAACTAGGGAATTAAAGAAGAAGCCGAACTGATACTTGTAGGAGGGGCAGAGATGCAGAATGGGCTGGTCCCACAGCCACATGTGGTGTATAAATATTGGGAGGGATATCTCAGGGGCAGAGGTCTCTCCTGAGGAGCAAGGGGTCCCAGTCCCACACCAGGCCCCCATGGCCAGGGTTCCAGTGCCAGGAAGAGAAGTCCCCATAATTTCTGGCTGTAAAAAACCAGAAGATTTTGGAGATTGTGGCTGAGAGAGATGGAGGGCTTCTAGAGTCCCAGGCAGTTCCTCTTAAATGGCCCATGTATGGACTCACTCAGACTCACACTCCCTGAGCTCTAGTGCTGGGGCAGCAGCTAGAAAGGAACTGAGGACACAAGGAGAGAAACTGAATTGTCTGGCATCCGGGAAACAGCTGAAGGGGCAGCTTTCCTCCAGACAGAAGTGTTGGCAGAGATTATTCTTTCTTTTGATTAGCCCTCTCCCCACAAAGCTGGCAGGTAGGCACCATATCTGCGTCTTCTCAACCTGACTAATACAGTTGTCCCACCCTGGTGATTCCCCGATGCCCTTCTCTATCCAGCTTTCAGGCCCATCCAAGCTGTTTCCAATGGCTTTACCATATAAACAGCCTGTCTTGGCTTATGCTTCAGACTTCCCTAAAACCTCTCAAATAAACAGCATCTGGACTCAGTATACCCTATACCTCTTACTACATGACCCCAGGCCTGGTGCTATCAGCAGCCAACCTTGACTTGCAGTTTGGCCTCACCTGGACACATCCAAGCCCAACACAGGTAGCAGCCATCTGCAGATCACATTGTAGCTCATGCTGGGTAGCCCCCAGCAGAACATGGGCAGCAACTGACCTTGGCCTGCACCTCCCAGGCAGTACTAGAGCCAACACACCCAGTGGACAGACAGCTTCAGGCCGTATTGAAGCACCATCACCCCAACCACCACCACAAACGACACAGTCAAGGGGTGGACCCAGCAGACACCAGAGCCCAGCTGAAATAAGTCCTGCTCTGTGGGGTGGGTCCTGCACAGCTGATCCTCCAAGGTGGTCAGTGGTCACAGCCAGTCCTTGCAGCTGTTCAGCCTGTGGGTAAATCCCTCCAACTAACATACCAACAGCAATCAAGCCTCAATACAAAAGGAGCCCACACAGGGGAGCACACCTGGAGGGCCCAGCTCAGGTGAATGGGGAGGTTGTAATACGGGACCTTACAGACCACTTACTACATTAGGCCACTCTACCAAGCCTGGGAGATGTAGAAACTCTACCTAATACATACAAACAAACACAGGGAGGCTGCTAAAACAAGGAGACAAAGAAATATGGCCCAAATGAAAGAACAGAAAAAAATTCCAGAAAAGGAACTAAACAAAATGGCAACAAGCAATTTACTAGATCACAGGTGGCAAACACAAGGCCTGCAGGCTGAATCCAGCCCTCCACCTTGTTTTAAGCACAGCACCTTGTTTCTACCTGGCAGCAGTGCCAAGCTCCTTGCCCCTAGTTAACAGTAATTACATTTATACAGTCCTAAAATTACATTCTTGAAGGCAACCGCGAGGCTGATGTGGCCTCTGGTGAAAGTGAGTTTGACACTCCTGTACTAGATACAGAGTTCAAAATGCTGGTTATAAAGATGCTCAAGGAACTTAGTGAGAACCTCTTTAGCATTAAAAAAAAATACCAGTCAGAAATGAATGATACACTAACTGAAATGAAGAATAATTTTTAGGGAATCAACAGTAGATGAAGCTGAGAATCAAATCAGCAATTTGGAACATAGGGAAACAAAAACACCAAATCAGAACACCAAAGAAAAAAAAAATCCACCTCAAAAAGTAAGACAGTGTAAAGAGCTTCTGGGGCCATTTCAAGTATACCAACATTCATATCATAGGGGTGCTGAAAAAAAGAGAACAAGAAATTGAAATCTATTTGAAAAAATAATGACAGAAAACTTCCCTAACTTGGAGAAGGTAAAAGACATACAAGTCCAGGAAACACAAAGAGTCCCAAACAAGATGAATCCAAAGAGGCCCACACCAAGACACATCATAATTAAAATGCCATAGGTCAAAGCAATAAAGAGAATCTTAAAAGCAGCAAGAGAAGAACAGTTATCTGGAGCTCCCATAAGACTGTCAGCTGATCTTTCAACAGAAGCTTTGTAGGCCAGGAAGGATTGACAAGAAGTATTCAAAGTGATGAAAAGCAGGGACCTACAACCAAGATTATTCCACCCAGCAAAGCTATCATTTAGAATAGAAGGGCAGATGAAGAGTTTGTCAGACAAGTAAAAAGGAAAGAAGTTCAATACCACCAAACCAGTAATACACGAAAAGGTAAAGAGTCTTCATTAAAAAGAAAATAAAAAATGTGAACAATATAATGGCAATAAATACTTATCTATCAACAATTGAATCTAAAAATCAAAATAAATGAACAAGCAGAACAGAAACAGACTCATAGATACAGAGAACATTTTGATGGTTACCTGATGGGAGGGGGGTTAGTGGCTGGG
>VMDR010018121.1:0-19456 GCA_007922815.1 Macrotus californicus | reverse complement strand
AATGGCCAGAGGGGAAGGGGGAGGGAACAGTGTGGGGAAGGGTTTCCAGGAAACACTATCAAGGACACATGGACATAACCAAGAGGGAGGGTGGGAGCAGGGGAGGGGGGTGGGATTGGCTGGGGTGGGGGGAGAGTGGTGGGGGGAAAATTCAAACTGTAATTGAACAACAATAAAGTAATTAAAAAAATAGCTTCATGCTTTAAGAATTAATTTATCTCCCCAACTGCACTGTGAACTCCATGATAGCAGAGCCTATGTTTCAGCTGTGGACCCCAAGACTTGTCACACAGCAGCTACACAACAGATGCTGGGCAAATGAAAGAACACGGAGAGCCTGGGGCCTGTTGCCTCCCCAGATTCAGGACTGGGCTGCAGCTGCCAAACTCCTATGGCTCCCTAGATTGCCCCTCTGTCCACTGGACCAGACCTAGTGCCCCTGGGTCCACAACCACTCATCCAAGTTTCCCTATGGCAGTGCTTCTGGTTACCCTGCGCTGGCTCAGGCCACAGGGCCTTCCTATGGGGTCCTCTAGGGACTGTTCTGGTTACACCGCGTCATCCTCTGGCTCAAGGAGAATGAAGAATGGCCAGCCCTTCTCCCAGAACTGAAGCCTGGTGGCCAGGGTTCCCCCCATGCCTGGCTCCTGGGTCGGTCCTCTCTGCCTCCCTGATGGGGATTCTCCCATGCCCTCCCAGACCTTTGTTTCCAGAACCTCCCCGGGCCTCACCTATGCTTTCATAACACTCACCTGTGGAACCAACGCAGTGGAATCAAACATCGCCTTCAGGTAAGCAGAGGAGCCCCACTCCCTCCACTTTCCCAGTGGCACAGCGGTCTGTATGCCCACTGTCATGCCTCGCACTCAATTCCAAAGCTTACAGCGTGATGCTTCAAGCTGCAGAAGGTGGCAGGTGTGTGCACATGGTCAGGAGACTGTGCCATGAACGTGACCAGTAAAAACTCAAATACCTGGGTTGAGCAAAATGTCTGTCCTAGTGATCGGTGAGATACATCAAGGGACCCTCTCTGAACACTCACCAGCTGACCCCCGTCTGTCCTTTCCTAACCTTCCCTCATCCGAGCCAGGCTTTGCTGGTCCATCACAGCATGTGCCCGGGTCAGTCCAGACGGACCCAAGATGCTCAGCACAGGATCGAGACACAGCAGAACTTGGTAATTATTATTTTCTTCAATATAACACTCTAGGCAGCCACAGCTGCTCTCTCAGAACTCATATAAGAGATGGAACTTGTTTATTCATTCAACGAATAGTTACTGAGTGCGTGTCACACGCCATGCGCAGTAGTGGACACCCGAGTTGCAATGGTGAGTAAAGGCAAAGGTGGTTCTTATTCTCATGGAGCACAAAGTCTGGGGAGAAGGGAGGCAGACATCAATGAATGTTGCCAATCAGTATACAATGACAAAATGAGATAACTGCCCTAAACAGAAGGAATGACGCTCAACGGCAGTGGACCTGTTCCCAGCAGTCAGGAAAGCCTTCTCTGAAGAAGTGACACTCCAGCTGAGAACGGAAGGAAGAGGTGCCATTACCTGAAAGAGGGAGTAGGGGAGGGGCACAGAGAGGAAAGAGGTTCAGTCCGAGGGAACAGCATGTGCAAGGGCTCTGAGGCAAGCAGGGGCATGGTCAGTTTGAGGAACAGAGAGGTGGTGTGGCTGTAGTGAGGAGAGGGAGAGGAGTAGGTTGGGAAATGAGACTAAGAGGTAGGCAGGAGCCAGACCCCACCAGGTCTTTGAGGGCATGTTCAGAACTCTGGCCTCGCTGTTATCCTAAGGGTAAGAGAAGCTGCTCCAGGGTGTGGCCGATAAAGGAGCTGGGGAAGGTGGAGCGACGTGTCCCCTGGCCAGGCCTGACATGCTTACACTCTAGTTAGGCACTTCCTTGCCACCAGCTTTATGGAAAAGTGCTCATCCTTGTCTTCTCTGTATCTTTCCTTCAGGATAACACACAACCCTCAGCTACCAAGGGATCAAATGCCCACATCAAAAGTTATTCAAAAGCTCAGCACAACATTTTAAGAAACATAAATCAATTACTCATACTAGCTGCGCCTGAGCCACAGGCCTATCAACCCCCCAAGAACTTTCCAAAGGTTTGTGAAAAATAAGTTCCCTGCCACCCTCTCACAAGAGCATGAGCTCACACCTAAGACAGCAACACTGGACTCATCCTCTCGGAGCTGGTGGTGAAGGGCTCAAGCTCAGCCCAAGATCAGCCTGAGCCTGAATTCGGGCTCTGATTCAGGGGAGCAGAGGTGGGTGTTGGAAGAACTGGCTCTTTGACCACCTGGTCGAGGGACTTGGATGAATCACAACTTTGGACTCATCTGCTGGCTGATAAAGTGAAGGTCTGAGCTGCAGCAGCCACAGGTTTTCCACCTGTGTGCTGGGGAGCCCTACGAATGGATGGAGGTGTCCCAGGAAGTCACCTCGGAGCAGTGAGGGCCACCGAACCCCCCACTTTCAACTCCACCCACACAGAGCCAGCCACTCTGCTTGGGCACAGGCATCAGGAAACTGCCTGGTATTGTACTGGATGCTAAAAAGAACATTTTTAGACAATAAAAACACATATGGAAAAACTTAAACAACATGATCCTAGTTCAAGTACCCTTCCAGAAATTTCCTTCCAGCTCTATAATTTTAAATGCCCTGTTAGGGGTACCAACTTCAAGGAGACCAGAGCACAAAGGTCCTTCAGGTTGGCTTGTCCGAACTCCTGACACTTTAGTGGCCTCATTCTGAGGAGCAGACCCAAGGCTGAAGTCATAACCCTTTCCTAATGTTTAACAGAACCAATGTAAAAAAACTTCCCTGTTTGGAACAGGATGGCCAAATCCAGCACTCCAAAGAGGCAGCCCCATAAAGTTCGGGGACTGCAGCTTATCTGAACCCTGGCACAAGTCAAAGGTTGGTAGTGTCAAGGGCGCTGTTATTCAAGGCACAACGGTTCCATTGCCATTCACTGGGAAAATCCCAGTAAGAGACCATTAATATCTTTTAGATCACAAGTGTTTCCTCCCCGGTAGAATGCTGGGATACTGAGGCAGGCTAGATGACCTTACAAGCATCCAGAAAGCAAAGCAGAATCATTCTTCAATTGGCAGAAGGGCTTAGAGGACCAAACCTCTCACTGCTGGAGCAGAAATGGTGCCCTCCCCTCCCTCGTGTCTCATGGGAGGTTGTGGAGGGTGTCAACAGAACAGAAAAACCAGAATGGAATGAGAGGGTAGAAGGAAACTCTCCCTGACCCATCAAGAATTGGAGAAGTCATATCTATTACCTTGGTACACCCTCGATACCCATTACGAGGACACCAACACCATCCCGCTTTGGGCATGAGGTTCAGAGAGGATTTGCATCAAGGAGAAGAAAACTGAACTTGACCCATGAGACTGTAAAGGGCATCACTTTACCCAGGAGGCAATCAATAAATATGAGCCAGTAGTCAGACTTCCATGTTTAAATGAATGAAAAAGTGGATTTTTAAATTTGTAAATGGTAAGTACTAGACGTCCATTTTGTAGTTCAAGTTGTTCTCAGTCCCCAAGTATAAAGACAGAGCAGACAGGAACTGATGCAATCTTCATTCGTTATAAAGCAAAGTAGGGCAATTACCTATCTACATTCCTATTTTTAAATACAAAGATAAAAATGCTCTTCTAGCAACACCGCGCCTGTTTGCAAATTGAACAGGAGCATAAGATGCCAAACAAGAGGAAATACAAATAAAAAGCACAGTGAGTTCTGCTGTAACTTGTTCTGAAAACACAAATTTGTTCCAACGCAGTTGATACAAGGGAACAACATGAGCGTAATGCAGATTCTGCACTTGCTGGTGCACATTCACCAGAAACGCTAGGTGAATGCAGAAAGCCACGCCCAGCCGAACGATCACACACGGTACACAAACCATGCACACGTCTACCAGCTGCCTCAGTTCACTGTGTGTTCGGAGCCACACCTGTCCACAACTTTCCTTCGCTCAGATAACCCTCCGTCCTCACTAGACAATCACTCAGAAGCCGCAGCCCTTCGCACACCACTGTCACAGGCCAATGTCCGGTCACATTTGCTGCAGCCATGTATGTGATTCTTAACTACTTAACATGCAGAATGGTGGTGGCTTCTTCTTTATTACTGTGTCCCTGATAAAGTGTTTGAGTTTTGTGCCCTAACCCCACTTTTCCCATAATCCCCGTGTCTTTTTTATTTTTTTATTTATTTTTTGTACTCATTTTAAATTGAATTTATTGGGATGACAGTGGTCAACAAAACCACATAGGTTTCAGGTGCATGATTCTGTAATACATCATCTGTACATTGTATTGTGTGTTCACCACCCCCAAGCCAAGCCTCCTTCCCTCACCATTTAACCCCCTTTACCCTCTTTTACATAGCCCCACCCACTTCCCCTCTGGCAATCACCACACTGTTGCCTGTGTCTATGAGTTTTCTTTCTTAATCCCTTCAACTTTTTCACCCGGCCCTCCAACCCCCATTCCCTCTGACAGCTGTCAGTCCATTCTCTATCAATGAATCTGTTTCTATTTGTTAATTAAGTTCATTGGTTTACTTTGTTCATTAGATTCCACCTATAAGTGAAATCGTAAGGTACTTGTCTTTCTCTGACTGGCTTATTTCACTTAGCAGGTCCATCCATGCTGTCACAAAAAGTAAGACTTCCTTCTTTTAAATGGAAACGGCTTAGTAGTATACCACTGTGTAAACATACTACAGCTTTTTTACCCTCATCTGCTGATGGGCACTTGGGCTGCTTCCAAATCTTGGCTACTGTAAAGAACACTGCAATGAACATAGGGATGCATATGAGGTCTGTCTGGGAAAAGGGCAGCCATTGTTAATGTAAGAACAGTTTGCGCAACAACGATGTAACCTGGCAGCCAAGGAGAGTGGACTGGAATGTGTAGATGTGAATGTGACTGGAGAGTAAACTGGAATGTGAAGAATGACGACTTCACTGTACCAGTCAGTGGTGGCGGTAGATGCCATTGAGTGCACATGTGTACTGTGTGGCCATCGCAGTCAAAATGACTGAGTGAGTACAGCAACAAATCTGCATCAAATTTTGAACATTCTTCCATGGAAACTATTGATTCAGAAGGCCACAGCTATGGGGAACTAGTGATTGGCAGCTTCATCAGGACAACAAGCCTAGTTATGCATCACATCTCGTACACAGTTTTTTGGCAAAACATCACATCACCCAGGTGACTCAGCCCCCCTATAGCCCAGATTTGGCACCCTGTGACTTCTGGCTTTTCTCAAAACTGAAATCACCTTTGAAAGGGAAGAGATTTCTGATCCTTGATGAGATTCAGGAACATAAGACAGAGCAGCTGATGGTGATTGGGAAAAGGGTGTGAGGCCCCAAGGTGCCTACTTTGAAGGGGACTGAGGCATCATTGTCCTATGTACACTGTCTCTTGTATCTTGTATCTTCTTCAATAAATGTCTCTATTTTTCATATTACATGGCTATTACCTTCTGGAAAGACTTCTGAATTAGTCTTTCAGGTTTCTTCAGATATATTCCCAGAAGTGGAATCGCGGGATCATAAGACAATCCCACTTTTAATTTTTTGGAGATAACTCCATACCGCTTTCCACAGTGGCTGCACATATCTGCTTCCCCACCCCCGCAATGGGTTCTTTAACCGCATGGTTCTGGATAGCACAGTGATTCTTAGGAACACCCACGTCAAATGAGAGCAGAAACACTGTTCTTCCATAGTTAATTAAATTTTTAAAGGAAATACACAGCGTGATAAATTGGTATAACCCTTCTAACCGTCAGACGGAAATACAGGGTGGGGCAAAAGTAGGTTTCCAGTTGTGAGTATGTGAGCCAGAGTTTATTCTTGCATTATTGTTTATTAGTGTTATTTTCCACACAAACAACTGTAAACCTACTTTTGTCCCACCATGTATTTACCAAGCTACATATGTACCTTTTGACCAAGTAATCCCATTCTAGGAAACACAAAACATAATTCAACAGGAAATAGGAAACGAGATACATGCCTTAAGATGTTCACTGACACTGATGTGTATGTGTGACAGTGTGTATGTACGCGAAGCCACCAAACTTTGTCATTATAAACACTATGTAATTGAACAGGAAATGACCATTCTATTACTCGGTAGACAAAAAGGAAAAACGTATGAAAACAAAGAGGGAGAAAGCAATGTTTGCTCACACACACAAGGACACAGAGCACTTGTGTTTGTTAAATTTTTAAAAAGCCAAATCACCAAGAAGGTTTTGAATATGCTAATTTTCCATTTTTTAAAACATCAGAAATAGTTCTTCACTGCAGATCACATACCCAGCGCACCACTTATTTCAAGATGTGAAGGAAGTAATTTGAAATTTTAGTTTCGTGAAGACGTATTTTTGTAGCAGCACAAATCTGAATTCTGAACTACAGCTGGCGATCTTCAGTTTGTCACTAAAACTAATTTGCAGCCCCGCTGCTTGCTGTAAATATGGAAACAATCGTCCCTCTGCAACATGCAAACACACAGGGCAAAACACACCAACAGAAAGTAAAGGCTTTGGTTTTGTTGAACAACAGGTAAACTACACGATGCTGTCACGCCGACTGTGTCCAGGGGAGAGAAGGAGGTGGGAGGGTCTGGTGCAAGCAGGGCCACTGCCAGGAAGACAACTTTTGGGACGAACCAGATGGTCAACAGGAAGTGGGACATTTTCATGTTTAGCACAGAAAGAACCGCCCAATGGATTCTGTAGAAAATATAAAGTCCACGTCCTGAACCGCTGGTGCCAGAGCCTCCAAATCTGCCCCAACGCTCGCACAGGGAACCAGGTGTTGGCAGAGCATATGGGGTCTGGAGGTGGGTGGACACGCCTGTGTGCACACCGGGGAGGGGATAAAGATAGGATTACTTTGAATGTTTAATAGAGAAGTCCTGTTTTTACTAACATTTCATGAGTTGGCTTTCCCATACCAAAAAGCTCTCTCCTCTTCTAAACACCTGGGACGCAGGGTAGGAAAGAGTGCTCAAGTGTTGGATCTTAACAGCCCTGGATATGATTCAAACTACTTGCTGTGTGACCCTCAGCAAGTTACTTTACCTCTCTGAGCGTCCCTCTCCTCTTCAGGGGTGCAGGAGTAACAGTATCTCTCAAATGGTTGTTCTGATGACAGTTTTAAAAGCAACATACCTGGCCCTAAGAGGGGCCTAATAAACACTCATTTAACCTCACATTTAACTGTTTTGAGACATTCCTACTGCCTCTACTCCCAACCTTGACCTCATCCATAACTGATGTTTCCAGAAAGAACATAATGACCTGGCTGACCACACTCAATGCGGCAGCAAGGGACACCGGGCTCCCGAATTTCACATTATCCAACCAGCACTGGATTAGGCCAAGCAGTTTCACCCCCCCTGAGAGCCTAAGCCACATGTGTGGGGATGGTGAGGGTGGGAGGCAAGGGGGACAATGTGCATTAAGAATTGTTTTTCACACTTAAAAATAGAAAAAAAAATCCAAACCACTGCTCATTGTGATTCAACTGAATGCAATTAAGTCTCTGTCTGTTTTAAAATAATATCCAAAAAAGTCTCTCAAAAATAATCACTGGATGTTGGAGAGGTTGTAGAGAAAAAGGAACCCTCATTCACTGCTGGTGGGATTGTAAACTGGTGCAGCCGCTATGGAAAACAGTATGAAGGGTCCTCAAAAAATTAAGAACAGAGCTACCATATGATCCAGCAACCCCTCTTCTGAGTATCTACCCCCCAAAATTTGAAAACAAGATGTATGCACTCCTATGTTCACTGCAGCATTGTTCATGGCGGCCAAGACATGGGAACAACAAACGTGTATTTCAATAGGTGATTGGATAAAAAAAAGATATGATATATCTGTACAATGGAACTCTACTCAGCCATAAGAAAAGATACTGCCATTTGCAACAACATGGATGGAGCTGGAGAGTATCGTGCTGAGTGAAATAAGTCAGACGAAAAAAGTCAAGAACCACATGATTTCAGTCATGTGTGGGATATAAAACTGAAAGCAACAAGTGAACAAACAAGAAAAACAAAGAAAAACTCAAAACACAGAGAACAATATTGTGGTTACCAGAGGGAAAGGGGAGGTCATAAAGGGTAAAGGGGTCAAATATATGGTGATAGGAGACTTGACTCGGGGTGGCGAACACGCAATACAATATACAGATGACGTGTTATGAAACTGTACACCTGAAACCTATATTATTTTGTTAAGCAATGTCACTCCAATAAATGTAATTTTAAACATTTTTAAAATCACTTGATCACCTGGAGTCTGGGCATGAAACCAGTGGTGTGAATTGTCACTGCCTGGTGTCCTTTATCAGCCCTTGAAATTCTCTGATTTATTTCTCAGCATCGCGGTGAGGCCTGTGGCTTGCTCCTTCCTCTATATGGCAGCTAGCCCCTTAAGTCTCTCTGTTGCCTTGCCATAGCAGCAAGAAATTAAATATTCACCGGCAGGATCCCATCCCAGGCAACAGCCCGGGGTGGGGGCAGCCACGCCTCCTCCTTCCACAGCACTGGAGAAGGCAGGCTGCTGGAAGGGGGACTCCACAGGCTTGAGCAGGGTGCTTGGAAAAGAAAATCATAATGCACCCCTCCCTCAACAGGTACATATGGAAACTCAGCCCCAAGCTGCAGAGAGCTGAGGTGACAGGAAAATATGGTGGCTAAAAGAAAATGCAACTGCCAGCAAACACACATTTCCCTTCATCTGATTTGCGTGGGATGGACAGCTGGCTCTGTCCGTTTGGTACCCACTAGGTGTCACTAGCTCAGTAACACCCAGCCTAAAGGGCCACTGGCCTCCTTGGCAGCAAATGTGGGCTTTCTGCTGATTCCTAACAGAGGAGGACAAGAGGAGGGAGCAACATGGATACTGGAAGGCAGGGACACCTAGGTTCAGTGGGTGTGGCCTCTTTCACAAAGTGTTGAGCTGCAGACAAGAGTCTTTCCACAGCCCCCAGCAATGCTACTTACTTACACAAGAGTATTTCTTCAAGACAGTACATTCCTTGAGCACGTGGTCCACGATCTACTGAGCTCTGTCTTTCCTCCTCACACCGCCCTGCGCAATGCCTGGCACACCACAGGCACTTAGTAAGTGCTAGGTGGATGGGTGGGTGGGTGAATGTGTGGGCAGAAGTATGGATGAATACATGGACGGATGGGTAGCTGGATGGAGTTCGAGGACAAGATAAGAGAGGCTGTGAGTTCAGGGCATTGAAAGGGAAATTCTGAAATCATTCAGGTGACAATCAGATTGCCATCTGCTATTTGTAGGCAAACATTCAGAATATTGGCAGCATTTTTAATTAAATCAAATGGCCATTCAGATGCACTGCAGCAACAGCCATGGGCTACTGTTCAAGAGGTTTCACTGGAACATTGATGGTTAGCCCAGAGCTCAAAAGGTCCCTCTGAACCTTGGATTAGCTTCAACCAGAGATTCAACAGCCATCTAAGGATGACCAAGATCTTGACCATCCTGCCTCTATCCACAGATTGTTGGAAGTGACCTTGTATGACTACATCATCAAGTGTCATTCATTTCCACCATGCTCTCTTGGGACACTCATTCTTGGAACCTCGCAGCCATGCTGTGGGGAAGTTCAGGAGAATCCACATGGGAAGAACACATGTAGGTGCTCCAGCTGATGGCACAACTCAGGTCCCAGCCAACAGCCATGACCAACCACCAGGCATGAAAGTAAAGATGCTTCCAGATGATTCTGGCCCTCAGCCATCAAGTCACCCAGCCCTCAGGTCTTCACAGTGGAAGCCCCAGACACTGTGGAGCAGAGACAAGTCATTCCCACGTACCCTGTCTGAATTCCTGACCCACAGAATCCACAACCACTAAAACAAAAGTTTCACACCATTAATTTATGAGGTGGTCCCTGTGGCAGAAATATTAATAGGAACACTTGACACTGAACCTCCATCCCATTAGCCCCAAATGGCAGAGGTGGCCCTTTCCTCCTATCTCCTTAGATACTTTTTAAGGTCTTACTATCTAACATCAATAAAATAAATAAATCAAGGGACTGCTGCCTGCCTGGTTTGCTGCCCATTATTTATACCTCTGTTCCTGTGTCTTGTGTGTTAGATCAGACTTCCTCAGATTTGCCACAAGTTCAGGCCACTTCAGTAAAATCAGCTACTCTATCCCTGACCCCAGCTCTCTCTGCTTCTCCAACTGTCCTGGTCCATAAAATCCAGCACACTTCACGTAGATGCCAGCCTGGGAACCCTCAGAAGGAAACACCACCTCCACATTCCACACTCACTCCAATGCTCACTTGAGGCTGGCAGTGAAAGGTAACTTGGTGCAAAAATAGGCTATTGTCATATCTGATCAAAAGCTCCATTTCTAGAGATCATGTGAAAGAGAAGCATTTATAAAGTTCCTTTAGTGAACAGGCAAATTCCACAGAGCAGCATCAATATGGTGCCTCAATCCAACCTGCCACGTGGGACATAGCCAGAGCCTCTGCAGAGCTCCTGATGTCACTCAGAATCAGACACCTGGTCCCCAGATAGAAACATCAGTAGACACAAAGGAGGGGGTTAAGGTGAGCAAGTCAGTGGACACATCTTACTCACCTGGAGGAATAACTGCGAGAAGATCAAGTAAGTGTAACTGAAGCATGGCACGCAAACACACGGGGCCCTGGTCTGAGCCATGGACCTGCCTGGGACTGCAAGAACCAGAGCCCCAGAGAGAGGGAGAAATGTTGCGTGTGGCTCAGGTCCCAAAGAACGAGAACCTGGAGAGCACACACTGCCCTGCTGTATCTTGGCAATGCCCTGAGGATACAGGAAACCTCGTCGGACCCCAACTGGTAATGATCCCTCCATAACCAACAGCAACCAATTGCTACGGAAGACCATAAGCACCAACAACACCCCGACTAAGTCAGCCATCCGACAAGAGAAGTTCCTTGACAACCAGAGGGTTTGCATCCTTGCCTGCCACATCCAAGACCTACTATTTTACCTCCTCCATTTCCTCCCAAGACACTGATGGTTCTCCACTGGTACTGCCCTTTGGGCAGCCCACCAGCTCCCCACAGCAGCCTCCGAATGGGAACCCCTACATTCTCCACACTGCCTCCAGTGAGAGTTTTTTGTAGTGAGAACATAATCACATTGCCTGTCCCCATCCCTTCTTAAAACTCGTCCATGGCGTCCCACTGCCCAAAGGAGAAAATGTAAAACCTTTAATATGGTCTACAAGGCACTGCACAGGTGGGCATCTGCCCACACCTCCTGCTCTGACACGGCCCCAGCCCTCCTCACCCTATACCCGCCAGCCACTTCCTAGGACCATCTATGCACCCAGCCCTCACCTCAGGGCCTGCCCCAAGTGTCCTGGAAGGTGTTTTATTTCCCGTCCTTCTTCCCCTAATTACTATATTTTGCCATGTATAATGCACACTTTCTGCCCAAATTTTTGAGGGAAAAATAAGGATGTCCATTACACATGGGTACAATAGTTACATACCACGGGTATAATAATCCCATGTATAATGTGCACAAAACATGGATGTGCATTATACACAGCATAATACGGTAACTGCTACCCACTCCTTAGATGCAAGAAATGGATTCTAAGCCAGACTAACTGGGTTCAAATTCCAGCCCTGCCACTGACCTGCTGTGCCCTTGGGCAGAAGGTCAAACTCAGTTCCTCGTAGGGATAAATAATCATTCCTGATTCATGGGGTCCTTATGAGAATAAAGAATTAACATACATAAATTAGGTTAAAATGATCATAAGCAGGCCCAGCATATCAAAATCACTCAGTAAGTATAAGCTTATTCTAGCAGAAATATCACTTCCACGGAGAGGAGCTTCCTCTGTGGCTCCCTACACTGATTTAGTCATCAAGTGCTTTCCTCTAAAGCATTTATTGCCTCATAATTATATATCCTTTAATGAGACTATTTGATTAGCGTACGTCCCACCCACTGGTCACAAGAGCAGAGATTGTGTCTGATTTGGTTCATATTATATGCCAGGACTTAGAATGGCTCCTGGTATACAGTAGATATTCAAAATAAAACCCCATGAATGGATGGTATGGTGGGTGGGTGAATGAATGAATGGGTGGGTGGATGGATGGGTGAACTGATAGATGGATAGATGGATACAGGGATGATGGATATAAGACAGCCCAGATGACATAGAGTGCAGAGACTACTCACTCACTATCCAAGATCATGCCCAGCAGCTTCACTGTCAGGAGCCACCCACAGCCCTGCACTGTCCGTGTGTCTGCTATGATGATCTTGAATATCCTCAGTTCTCATTCCCACCTCCCCGTTTTGGGTGGGCTCCATATTACAAAAAGACAGCAATGGGGCCAGAGGGGGATGGATTTCCTGATAGCACTACAGGGAGACACTCCAATGATGATGCATTGAAAACAGCCACCGCTGCAAAGGAAGGCCAGTGAAGACAGAGGTAATCTGAGATGGGGTGATCGAGAGCCTCCAGCCCTCTTTCCCAGGTTCCACCAGGGAAGCATGTAAGGAGGCTGATTCACCTCCCCGGGAGCCATGGAGAGAAAACCCTGCAGCACACTGCAGACTTAGCGAGGTCCCTTCTCAGGTCCCCTGCACTGTCAGGGGCTCAGCAAGCATTCATGAGACCTGGGGATGTGGAGCAGTGAACTGGACAGACAAGGCCCTGGACCTTGGGGGTTAGCTGGGGTATGTAAAACACTGGAAATAAATAATTAAATAAATGATTAATTAATCACAAGTGCAAAGTACAGAGCATACAAGTAAATATGGGGGGGAGGGGAGGCCGGGTAATCTCTGTCATATACTAAAAATTCCCTGGCATGTGAATGTGACACGGCTCTTAAAAGAGTTTTCCCCCTGGTTTTGTGGTGGCAAACCAGGGGTGCGTTGAGAAAGTCTGCTGCTAATAGGTTTCTCACTTGAAAAGCCAAAGGGTGCTGTAAGGTACTCAGAGAGAGGTACACAAGTGCCCAGCACTCCCTGCACGGGCACTGTGCCTCGCTGTCCGGCTCACACTAGGTGCCTTCCCACCCGCCGGCACTAAATCACCCTGACTAACCCAGGAAAGGCAATCGTCCCCACTTAACAGATGTGGCAACTGAGGCTCAGAGGGGTTAAACGAGTTGGGCACGTGGCTCAGCCGGGATGAAACCCAACACGCCTCCTACGCCCAAACTCTAACTGTCGTACCGTGGGGCGTGAGGAGTGGGTTTTGTTTTGTCTTTACACAAAATTGAGGGACCTAATTTAAATAAAATGTTCATGTACCATAGTCACTGTCAAGATAACCTTTAAGTAAAACTCCCAACTTGTTTAAAGATGGATGGCAAACTGTCATATAATAGATAAAACAGTGACAATCTCATAGCCACCTTGACACTAAGGTGGCCCAGAAGCCACTTCTTCTGGCATCTAAGGAATGGGTAGAAGTTAGGAGAAGAGAGATGGGAAGTAGAAGCACCTTATGTGCACAATTCCATTTAACCCTCACATTGGCACACTGAGGGTGAGGCTAGGACCACCATACCTAATTTACAGATGTGGAAATGAAGGCTTTGAGAGTTAAGGTGCTTCCTTAAGGGCCACGAGTTGAACCCAGGCCTACCCACTCCAGCATTTAGTATCACCTGACCATCTTGAACAGAGCTGACTTACTGCTCCAAGGCCAGGAAGGCTGGGCAGGTGGCCAGGCTCAGGTGTAGAATCGACCACTATGGAAAAAGGATGCCTCTGAAGGGGCTTGACATCCAGTCTAGCAAGTGCAACCTGACACCCCAGGCCCCAGCAGCAGATGGGAGATGGTGCTGTGTGGCAGGATGGGGAACCCAGAACAGTGTGCCCACAGACATCATCAGCAGAGCCTGCCCAAATAGGAGAGTGCCAGTAACCAGGCCTTTGTTGGAGACAGAAGCCCGGTCCCTAAGAAAGCACTGACCAGAGCAAGGGAGGGCCTGGTATCTAGAGATACAGGGGCGGTACAAAGGAGACGAGGACTTGGGACCAGGGAACAATGCAGGGTTCCAGGAGCAAAACCAGGAAGCCAGATGGAATTGTTCTTGGCAATGAGACCGAAGTTGTCAGAGCCCAAGTTCTGGGCTTGATGACTTAATGCTCCCAGGGAACTCCCAAGGGACTCCTTTGAAGAGAACATTTCTTCATTCCTTCAGTAAGTGTTGACTGAACACCTGTTATGTCCCTGGCCAAGGTGCGGCCCCAGTGACAGAGCTTCGAACAAGACAGACACGCCCGGCCCCCGCACCCTCTCACTGAGTTTAAAGTACAGGGCAATCTCTCTGAAGCCAGCATCTGAGGGCCCTCTGGGGGTGTTTATAAAAATGCATATTCCTGGGCCCTGCCCCAGACCTGCTGCAGGAAGTGAGGAGTGGGAGTCTGTGTGGCCTTGGGTAAGTCACTGGACTTCTCAGAGCCTCAGTTTTCCCATTTATAAATGGGATTAGGAATAGGGCTGGCTCATGGGTTGGCATATTAAATGATTATCCTCAGCACACAATAGGGATTTGGCACAAGCCAAGATCACCATGATCTTCGTTTTCATTTTCTGCACCATCATCTAGAAATAGGGTCTATGACTCTCCAGCTGAACGAGACCACTAGTCATTGGTATGCACTAAATTTTGAGAACCGCTGCATTGTTTTTGGCTCTGCGGGCAGTTCCTGCAGCCAACAACTCAGGATTGAGACAAACAAGCATCTGTACCCAGGCTGCCTGGAGGCAAACAAGGTCACCTGGGACCCCGATGGTGAGCCCCCCACCCCCACCCTGCATGCTGCTATCCCTCCTAGGAGCCTAGACATAACAACAGGAAACAAGGAGGCCATCCAGATGAGCGTCATGCTGTGCAGTCATGGAGGACAGGAAGCACCTTGCTCACAGCTTGCTTCTGTCTGTGCAGAGATTATGACAACAGAATCAGCCCAAGGGGAAACCAAGAAGAGGCCAAGGTCTACCTTCATTCCCAGCCCAGTCCTCCCCTGGCATCTCTGCATCTCTGTATCTCAGCCCCATTAATTAAGGGGGAGGGGTTTCAAAAGCATCATCCATATTGCCTGTACTGGACCATTTTCCAACAATGTCCCTGACTCCCATGCCTTGACACTGTAAAACTAATGGCCTCTAATTATACAGCAAAACTACATTTAGGCAGAAATGGGCAGGTAATGAATAAAGGTGGGAAGAGAGAAAATCCGGGTTTCACCAGGGCCCTGACACTGTACTGTCCTCGCAGACTAAGAGGTGAATGTACAGCTAGTCCTGGGAACTCGCTCCACTTCCCCTTCACTGTTCCCTGCCCTGTGGACACACTGGATTCCATGCTGGAACCTGGAATTCACTGACGGTCACCTGGCCTCTAAATGCCAGGAAACCCGTGAAGCAAGGAAACAGAAATGAGGTTTACCCATGCAGATTTGATGCTAATTTGTGCCATGTTTGTGGACAGTCACAATTTAGGCAGTGCAAAAACAAGCCATGCATATAAATGCCTCCAGCGAACCTTGCTGTGGCTTTCCTTTGCTGCAGCAGGAAACTCTCTGGCAATGAGTACGCGCTCGTCTAGCAGAGCAAGGAACGCAGTGCTCTGCTGATGTCTTCAAATGTTAAGTGCACTTTGCCGGGGACTACCTACCCATCCCTGCAGTGTGGCCACTGAGGGAATTGTCGCTGCTAGGAATTCATGTCATTGGCATTTCTACCTGGGACCCAGGATGCATTTTCCTCTTAGCCCAGCATACAATGGAGAGTAGGCTGCCGCCCATACAAGGCTCTGATGAGCCCTATTATTCTGCAGCATTAGCGAGTGAGGACTTCAGTGAGCTGGCCTGGGAATACAACCTGGAAGAGTGTTTCTGGTTTAAAATTAAACCCTGAGAGCCCAACCACTTCAGAAATGGAGCATGTGTGGTTGCTGAAAGGCTTTCTTTAGAGTCATCAGTGGGGCAGCTTTTCTCAAATAAGAGAATAGGCTAAAATAACCAACAAAGCCCACATCTTATCATTAGAAGGAAGTGGCTATGGAGAGAAGATGCGCTCATCCTGAAGAGACTCTGAACACAGGGAACACATTTCCTCTAAGGCCCCAGGGGGGGAAAAAATGTCACCTCCTCCCAGGCAGTGGGGGCTTCCTCCTCAGTGTCCCCGGTGCCTGGCGCAAACAAGGAGTACAGTAAATCACAGTGAGAACAACTCCCCAAGGACGACACCACTGAGAAAAGCAATCACTGTCCCTGGCTGGCTGTCCCCATGTGCCCAACTCCTGCCATCATTTCACCTGCGGAACTTACTGACTCCTCACAGCAATCCTTGGGGTACCTACCGCTGCTATTCCCGTTTGACAGGTGAGCACACTGAGGCTATGGAACACGGAGGGGTCTGCCTAGAACCATATAGCTAACACGTGCTGGAGTCAGGGTTCAAAACCATAATTGACCCGGAAGCCTAAGCCCTTTCCCAAGGCATAATCAAGTCTGAGCAGAGAAAACACTGCCCCTCTGGATGTCCTTCCATGGGGACTAGTGGGCGAGGAGGGGGAAGATGATTACTGTCCAAACCTCCCAGGGCTGCGAGTTCTTCCTTGTCTGCCGGAGTCGAACACAGCCCGGGTACCCACTGCTGAGCTGACACACTGGTGACCACCTCCTTCTAAGCAGATTTCTTGTCTAGCATATAATCTGCCCCATTTCACTGACTCTAGGAAGCATAGAGTCTTCCATTTGATCATCTCTGCAATCAGGACTAAAATCAAGGCCAACCTTCTTCTCCAGGACTGAACTGAGAAGCACCCCCAGAGAAGACTCAGCTGTTAGGCCCCTTCCCTACCATTGAAGCTGAGTCCAGGAGCCCCCCGACCCCACCCCCAACCACATGCTCGGGAGCTGAGCATCAGGCTGGGCAAGGGAGAAATCCTGGCCCCTGCCCAGGTCTGACATCTCCCAGCTGCACAAGTGGTCCTACAGAGACCCTCTTTGATGAAGAGGTGGTTGGGGAATTCCTCAGAACTGAGGAAATTTCTAAAAGAGCTCTATACACAAAATAAAATAAATTTCAAGTGATAAGGAAGCACTGTGCGATCACTGAGCCATCATATAATGAACGGGGCAGTATTTTTTAGTGCAGTGGCTCTCAGTGTTGGCTGCACACTGGCTTCACCTGGGAAGTCTTCTTTTAAAATACTGACAAAAGTAATAAGGTGGGAAATGAATGAATGAAAAAATGAACACATAAATAAAGCCCATGCTTAAATCTCAAATTACTGATGTCCTTGATCTGGGGTATGGCCTGGGCACCAAGATGTGGGAAGTTCCCCAGGAGATTCTAATGTTTAGAGGTACATGAAATAGGAAGGAACCTTAGCATCAATGATGTTTCAGGTCATGGGAAACAAATGCAGTGCTGAGCCTTCAGAATCTGCCCAGCAACCTCAGCCAGATCCCCAAACATGCCCCAGCTCCTTTTGATGAGATATTTTATCAAGTCAGCAATGGCCAAGCTGTCAACAATAGCATAGGTACGCAAGCTTCATGTCTATTTTATCTATAATCCTCAAGACATACCAGACTAGGCTTATTAGGCCCATTTTGCAGATGAGGAAACTGAGGCTCAAATCAGTCCAATAGGAGCCCAAGGATACAGAAGTCATTGGCAGACCTTCAAAACCTCTGCCCTTTACAAAACATCATATTGGCTCCCCAATACATTGTGTTCCCTCTATGAGTAGGGTTAGGAGCTAGAACCTAAGAATGGATAAACCATGGGCTATACATTCTAGGAGTTTATAATTCACGGCAGGAGGCAGGCTGGTGCCTTAGTCATTGTCGTGCAAGCTGTCCTGAGCTCTCCCAAGGTACAAAGGGCTGAGGGAGTCCACAAGAGGGGAAAATATTCTTGACTGGAGGAGTCAGTCTCGACAGAGAGAAACACTCTGGGCTGGGTCCTTGGAGGTCAGGATGGTTTCCATTAGCAGAGCAGAAGGTAGGCCAAGGCAGAGAGGGGCCAGGTGCCATGCGACCATCCTGCTGCAGGGCAAAGGCTGCTCACCTGCCAAGGGCAGCAGGGGCGCTGTATGTATATCGATCCTGCAAGGCTCCTGTGTGTCACAGTACACGTTTCAGGCACATGCTCAGGCCTACCAATGGCCTCCAAGTGCATTTAAGAGTGTGGTGCAGGTCCAGGAATTCCTAGAGAGAGGACGAAGCCCCAGGGAGCCATCTCACACCATCTCCTCTTAGGAGGTGTTTCTGCTGGCACAAGGGCAGCCCTCCCTGCAGTGTGGACCCATCACCAGGAAGCTGTACCAGAGGGTTGTGTTAATTATTCCCTGGCCTGGTGTCAAGTCTGTCTTTGGCCTCGCAGCCCTGAGGAACTGAGCCGAACATCCATCTAACTTACAGTTTGCGTTCGGTCTCTGGCCGAATCTGAGGCTGAAAGACAGCATGTATCTAAGTAAGGGCCTTAACTCCAACAGTTTCTGCATCCCAGACTGCCAGATGCAAACCTGCAAGTACCAAAATGCGCCTTGGTCCCACGGGGTCTTCGTGGGAAGGGCCACCCCACTCCAGCGCTATGGGACAAACACCATTCCCCAGCACCCTGACTTCGACTCAAGTCTCCCTCCTTGTTTATGGATCCCACCACAGGTCAGTCCCCTCCATTCCTCAGGATGGCACTCGGCACACCACAGCCTGCAAATCTGGCCCACCATTAATTTTTGTAAATACAGTTGTACTGATGATACCGCCATGCCCATCTGTTTACGCATTGTCTGTATGAGGCTCCTTTACCCTCCCAACGGCCACGAGAAACAATGCCCCTGAAACGGGTGCTGGACACATGGAGTGAATGAGAGACTGGCCGTTTTTAGTTCCATCCACTGAGAGTTGAAGTTGTCATTAACCACAGTATAGACTAGCCCATAGTAATTATTATACTCCAGGAATAGTAAAAAAGCAAGGTGTAAATACAGGTTAAAAGGTAAGAGGAGACATATTGAGAACTATAAAGACACAAAAATAAATGGAACCAGGACAACATAAATGGCTCTTTTAATGCTGAATATAATTGGCTGCCAATCTGTTTTACCAAGAAAGTAATAATAAATTTGTAAATAACTTTTTGAATAAACACAAAAAACCTGACATTCAGATTAGATAATTCATTTTAATCTACTTTGAAAAATTTACGAGAGAATTTTGAGTACTTTTATTGCCTATCTTACTACCCATACATGTGCTGAGAACAGGTAGAAATCATTAAACTTTTCAGCACACTAATAAATTTAGCACTACTCTGGTTGTTAAAAGAATGGAGTGAGGGTTG
>VMDR010018120.1:5711-19565 GCA_007922815.1 Macrotus californicus | reverse complement strand
AGAAGTGGTGAGAGTGAGCATCTTTGTCTTGCTCCCGAAAGGCAGGCAGCTTTTCAGCATTGAATATGATATTAGCTGTGGTTTTGTCATGTATCGCCTTTATGATGATCAAGTACATTCCCTCTATAACCACTTTGTTGAAGGTTTTTTTAAAAATCCTAAATGGATGTTGAAATTTGTCTAATGTTTTTTTCTGCACCTTTGGGATGATCATATGATTTTTATCCTTCATTTTGTTAATGTGGCATATCATATTTATTAATTTGTGTATTTTGGGTCATCCTTGCATCCCAGGGATTATGGTATATGATTCTTTTAATATATTGTTGAATTTGGTTGCTAGTATATTGTGAGGTTTTGCATCTACGTTCATCAGGGATATTGGTTTGTCATTTTATTTTCTGGTGGCATCCTTGTCTGGTTTTGGTATCAGGGTAATGCTGACCTCATAAAATGAGTTTGTAACAGTTTCCTCTTCTTCAATTTTCTGGAAGAGTTTGAGAAGAATTGGTATTAATTTTTCTATGTTTGATAGAATTCACCAATAAAGCTGGACTTCTGTCTGTTGGGAGGGTTTTGATTACTGATTCAATTGTTCCGCTCATATTTTCTATTTCATCATGATTCAATCTTGGCAGGTTGTATATTTCTAGAAATTTATTCATCTCTTTTAGATCATTCAACTCATTGACACATGATTATTCATAGTAGTCTCTTATGATCCTTTGTATATCTGTGCTATCAGTTGTGACATCTTCTCTGTCGTTTCTAATTTTACTTGAGCCCTTTTTCCTTTTTTTTGTGATTCTAGGTAAAAGCTTGTCAATTTTGTTTATCTTTTCAAAGAACCAGCTCTTAGTTCCATCGATCTTCTCTATTGTCTATTTCCTTGTTTTTCATGATCTTAACACTTTTGAAGGGCATTTGTCAGCTACTTTGTACAATGTCTCTCAGTCTGGGTTTGTCTGATGTTCTCATAATAACATTAGGATTATGGATTTTTGGATGCATATTACAAAGGTAAAGTGCCTTTCTCATCACATCATACCAGGGTACCTCATATCCACATGACATCCCTGGTGATATTAACCTTGATCACTTGGTTCAGGTTTCTCCTCTTTAGAATTACTATTTTCCCCTTTCTATCCTCGATTCTTTGGAAGCAAGTTGCTAAGTCCTGCCCACACTCAAAAGAAGAGGAATTAATGGAGTTGCTATTTAATGAAAAAACATAGAAAATATTCAAGTTAATGAATAAACAAGAACAATGATCAGTGAGTGATAAATGCTAAGCAGAGAATTAAAACAGGGTGATGTGACAGCAAGTGACTGGGTGATTAGGGACAATTTCAGCTCAGATCTGAATAGCAAGGAGTCAGATGTGAAAGTGCCAGGGGGAAGAGAGAACAATTTCTAATGCAGGCCTAAGCTTGGCATTATCACACCGTGTCATCCCCCTCCAGTGACCCCCTCCCATCCAGAGGGGAAGCCAAAGTCCTCATACTGTTCCCCCGAACCAGCATGATTTGCCCTTCCCCAGCCCTGCCTCTGACCTCATGCCCCTTCCACTCCACCCCTCTGACCACCTCGTGGTCCCTCCAGTGCACCAGGCAAACGTTATGCTCAGGCCTGCTCACTACCTGCTCCTTTTGGGGAAATGATCTTCTTCTGCCTACCTTCAGGGCTGGCTCTCTCACCTACTGTAGGTTTTGCTCAAATGTCATCTTTTCAGTGATGCTTACCTTGGCCTTCTTGTTATAAATAGCAACATACCCTCACTGCTGGTACCTTCCAGTTGCTTAACCTGCTCTCTTGGTCTGCATTACCTTTAACTTCACACACACACCAGACTCACCAGTGAGTGAGTAAGGGCTGCCATCAATAGGAACATCAACACCCGGGGCAGAGGAAAGTCCCTGGTATATAATCATGGCTGGGGCACTTTCTTTAGCTAACTAGGGCCTGCCTGACAAGCCAGTAGGCAACTGTGACTCTTTAATTTCCACCTCCTTAATGCTGTGTTTTTTTTTTCTCACTGACACTTATCATGGCCAAGTTTATAAGCAATCAACCCTCCTTCCTTGCTTCAGACACTGCCTATGATGGCTCAGGCAAGAGTGAATTCTCATGCTCTCTCTTCATTTGCTGGTGATTAAAGAGGCAGCTGAATCCTGTTCCCACCAGCCTATGCATAAGAAAACTATTTTGAGGAGAAACTGATATTCTGAGTGGAAGTTTCCAGTATTTCTAAAAGAAATATAATCCAGGATCTCTAGCGCTTCCTTTATAGTCAACGTTTTGGTCTACCTCTTGCCCATCCACCAAATCTCTGCCCCCAGGCAGTCCTCTTTGGGGGCCAGTTCAGTGGGATAGATAAACCTGACCTGTTAGTTGCTGTGCGATGATGATAGAGAAGGCATGTCTGGAAGGACCAGAAAGGAGAACTGAGAACTGCAGCTGGCACGTGTTGTACTGTATCATATCCTTTCTGCTAACTCTCATAAATGCCTATTTTTTCTAATGATGTGGATATTGAGGTGACATTTCTTTTCAGAAAACACACTGAAGGAGAAATGGATCTTGAATAGGCATCACTTTCAAATGGTTAATGAACTAGGACAGAAGATGTATTGGTGAGGCCTAAGTCATTATTTCCACTTTACAGATGAGAACATTGAGGCAGAGATTGGGAAATAACTTGCCCAAGGCTAGTACCAGCAGTAGAGCCGAGAGTGAAGTCCGTACGGTCTGGATGTGTTCATAACCCCATGCCAGCACTTTATTTAGAGCAGAGAATGAGAGACTTTCTTCTCTGTGTTCCCAGCCTTCCTGTAGCACAGAACTCAGCAGGGAAGACTGTGTTTCCTTACTAGAATAGAAGTTCCCTGAGGACATAGATTGTGCATTATTAATATTTGAACCTAGAGCTGGCAAAGCAATTCACACACAGCAGAAACTCAAATATGTATCTGTGAGGAATAAATATAATTCATTAAACAGAGTTTGGAGATTATTCATTATTTTGGATTAGTCATTCTTCTGTGTCTTTGATGAGAAAGTGATTAGACACACTGGGTAGACTTTGTCAAGTCTTCTGATGTGAGGATATATTCTCCTGAGTCAAATTCTCTTTCTGAACATGTTGGCATTATTTCTTAGTAGAAATGTTTTGTAAATCTGGCCAGAAAATCAACAGGGACTTAAGCAAGGTTAAAGGGATTAACGTGTATTTGCAGTGAAGTGAGTCATGCTATAGCTAAGGAAGTACTTGGTTTTGCAAATTTAACCCTGATCCACAGCTCTTATCTCAAGCAAACATTCTTTTTCCTCTTAAAAAAGAAATTGAATTCATGCCAGGATGGAAAAAAAAATGCATCTTCAATATTAAAGGTCCACTGTTACTGAACTTTACTTATAATTAAAACGAGCACCAGAATTAAATAATATATCCTGCAGTGTTGATCAAGCTCAGCCTCTGCCCCAGAAAGCTATGTGTTTCTAACTTGTTGGCATTTTCAGAACATTAATAATGAGAACTACCCCAATGGGAATATCCTAGACTTCGATATTTACCAGGATTTTGGAGAGTGTCCTACCTCTGGGATTCTTAAAAAGATAAGTCAACACAGGGACAGAGTGAGTCCTTGGGTTGTTGCAGTGCTTTGGAAGGGACAGATGCTAGACACAGTTGTCACAGACTAACCAGCTGTGATCATCTAAGATGGTCTCTGACTGACACCAGGGAGGTGGAGGGACTGGCCACAGCGGATGGCTCACCCCAACAGGCTTAACAGTGAGAAAGGCAAAACGGTACCTAGTTGATGAGTAATCATGAACAATAGAAACAATTCTTTCTCTTTTTGGCTCTGAGTTCTAGAAACTGACAGTGAGAAAAGAGATGGGGACATGTTTGAAGACCCATTAATTATGTTTGAAATGTTCCCCCCTTTTTTTTTGCAGGGGAGTCCTTTATCTATTCTGTCCCCATGTGAGACTACATCCATCTCCAGGTCCATATTATGGGTTTTTTGTTTGTTTAAATCTTATTAGCTCACCACTAGAAGAGCAAACAGATGGAGAGGGAAGGGGCTGGAAGAAAACATTCTTGACATCCACTCTGCCAGACAGCGCTTGCTAAAATTCTTAACCTCGCACTCTCTGATTTTATCCAAACAACCACCCTCCGAGGTTGATATTGTTATTACCATTTTTCTCATTTGGGAAGAGCTTACATGATTTGTTGGAGGACACAGAATAAGTGGCAGTGCTGGCATTTGAATGTGTTTGCTTAACGCCAACCCCTAAGCAACTGATCTGAGCCCACCTGTGGTTTATGCATTGGCACAAAGGAAGGAGGGGGGAGCAGTGCCCGCAGCCAGGAAGACGAACGCCAAGGTTGTGATGTGCCACTGATGTCCCTGTGATGAGTAGGACTGTTGTGACACTCAATCACAAGATGCTAAGTTGAGTGCACATTATGGATTGACTCCGGTTATTCTTATGAATAAGTGATATTCCTATTTGTCTGGGATGCTCTCATCTTATTTTCACCAGGTTCACATTTTTCTTTCAAGATTCTGCTTAGGTCGGAAAGACTTCTCCAACATTGAGCCAAATGTGTCAGCAGCACTGTAGCTGGTGGACTTCGTCAGGCTGAACAGAGCACAAACTTCTGTCCACCCCTCAGAGTAGATGGTTTTGGGGTGTTCACAATGACAATGCCTGCCTTCTCCGTGTGATTGCTCTCCCCACCATAGCAACAGGTCCCCCAAGACGTGTTTATCTGTACAATCCCACCCCACACATAGCTGATTGGGCCAGAGGGGACATCAGAGTGAGGTCAGAAAACTCAAACCTCCGTTTTGGAGAATTTGGAACTGGCATAAAGAGCCAGCCAGCCAGTCAGTCCAGAATGATCTTGATTCAAATGGACATAAACTTGGGAGTTTAAGAAGGGGCTGTTTATGCCCTCCACATGCACAGATAATCCGAAGGTCAGTTTATGGAGTGAATGAGAATAAAGCAGAGACAGGAAACGGAGCAGAAGGACTTCCTGGGGTCATGATCCTGTTTCAGTTCTGGCTTCCCTGAGTCCTGTGACATATCCCAGAGACCTTTCCGTAAATTCCCCTGGTAGCTTAACCTCGTTTGACTGAGTTTCTGTTACAGGAACTCGAGCTCCACGAGAACCATGGCCAGGTCTCTTCACCTATGCAGCCCCCAGCTCCACAAGCCTTGGCTCGACTCCATGAATTTTTGTCAAATCGTTTTGACTGAATGCGGCTTTTCTATTGGAGAGACAGAGCTAACGTTCCCTGATGTGCCCCCAATTGTCTTATGCTTCAGGAAATTAAATGAATTAAAACCCAGGGCTGGTTGATTCCATCAAAAGACAGGCCACACCTCACTGTCATTCCATCCTGTTTCCAGTGTGAAGAGGCAGGTATGGTGAGAAGCTGGCTGCGCACTCAGGAGACAGAGGCCAGCAGGAGGAAGCGACGAGCCACAGAGGGGAGGAAAAGGGCTTGTTCTGTTCTCTTTGCTTTGGAATCAGCTTGTTCTTTAATTAAGGGAAAAATCACCCTCCAGCTAGTAAAAACACCCCCAAGAAAATTAAAATAATGTAAATCAAACTAAATGAATACTCCAGAAGCAGCACTAGAGAGCTTGGTGGGACTGAGTGGATGCCCCCGAGGTTTTAAAAGCAAAGCCTGCAACTGCTGTTTGGAGAGGAAACACCCTCCCTTTTGTTTGACAGCAAAGGAGGCTAAAAGCCGACACTCCGACACTCCGAGAGGGGACTAGGGAGGAGTTAAAGGTGACAGAATCATCTTGCTGTTCTGGCTCTCCAAAGACCAGAATTGAAACAAAGCCTGAGTGGATAATGATGGTAATTCCTGGGGCTTCTTCCTAGGGGTGCTCAGTGTAGAGAAATCACTTAAGTTGTAATTAAAATATACAAAGCCAAATGGTTCGAGGGGAACCCATAGTTTCTAGTAAAATACCATATTAAATACAGGAGCATTTTACCTGGGTAGCTGTTGAGTGAATGATACGTGATAGGGTGTGTGTGTGTGTGTGTGTGTGCGCATGTGCGTCTGTGTGAGTGGCATGGTGCGGGTGGCAGGGGCAGGAGCAGGAAGTGCAATATTTTAAGCATTGTAAGAAGTCACAGTGGCCTACCGAATGAGCAGAACACTCTGAGCTTTAACTTTTGGCGTCACATCAAAGGACTTAATTTCCCAAGCTTTTATCTTAAAGGGGATATGATGGTGGCTATTTATACGTATATACTTCAACGGGGCACCTCTCCAATAGAGTGAAAAGATTTTCCTGCAGATCAGTGTTTCAGACTCTTCAGATAGCACCGTGATCCTCGATCAATGTTTATGCGTGATGATAAAATTATGCAGGAAGATTTTACTTCCACGGGCCTCTTGGTGCTCAAAGGGCCCTGACGGAACCGCTCCAATCCTTTCATTTTCTGGATGAGGGAAAGGAGATCCTGAGAGCTGAAGTTGCCTGCTGAAGGTCATCTAGACCTAGGGCGACCAAATGATTCCTGATATAAATGAGGGCACTTTTGAGAGTAAGAGGAGGTGCTCTTACAATGACACCAGGACCAGCTGGTCTCCACCTGGATGGTCCTAGGCAAAGTGGAGCAGGTGGTCACCCTGTTCACACAGCTCAAGGCTTTGCCCAGGCTCATGGGGAAGGAGAAAATGCTCTATTTGCTGGTGCCCCTGGCAAGGAGTTGTTATCTAGGGGCTGAAGGGCGCTTCCAGGAGGCCTGGATGGGGAGTGAACTTCCTTGTGTGTGCTCGAGCTGATTAATTTTCCCACAGTTTCAAGCTGGTTTAGCAGGGGCTTGACTGGCTTGTCCAGTGCCTATGTGAGTATTTAGAAAAAGTGCCATTCTGAGTAGGACAAACACTCTGACCAATGGATGGTGCCTTTTGCAAAGAAAAAAGATTTCCTGGAGGGAGATTGACTTTGATAAGAAAATGACAAGCAGAAAAGGGCCCCAGGCCCACCTTCTTAGAGTAAAGGTACTGGAACCAACTCACAATGGCTGGTGGGACTTACAAGAATTTCACCCCTGCAGAGACGCCACTCTGGATTCTTGTTAGATGTGGACAGAGGGCAGCGATGCTGAGCCTGGGGGAGGGGGCTTCAAGAAGCATGCTGCTGCTGGTACAGGCTACCGTTTTTTGAGCACTCACTCTGTGTCAGGCACTGTTCTGAGCACTTAAAATACATTGCTCCTCTTAATCCTCAAAACAGCCTATAGGGCAAAATCACTCTGTATCCTGATTGCAATGATAGTTATGCGAATCTATATGTGTTACATACATTTAGAGAACTACATGCCAAAGGAAAACAATGATAATGTATAATGACTTAAGAGATAAAGTTAGAAAAAAGACAACATACTGGATGAGTCCACTGACTGAAATTCAAGAAAAAGCAAGACTGTAGTGATGGAAGGTTGGTGGTTGCCAGGGGTTGGGGCTGGGGACTGATGGCTGAGAGACATGGGGGCACTTTTCAGGGTGATGAAAGTGTCCTAGGTCATGGTTCCAATGGTGATTATGTGACTATATATTTGTGAAATCAGTTAATATTGCTGAATTTTACTGTATAGAAACTATTCCTCAATCATGCCTGACAGCATGGGCATTGCTGTCAGTCTCATCCTATTAAAGAGAGGACCCAGACACAAGGGGGCTGAGTAACTTGCCCAAGGTCACAGCTGATACCTGATAGAGCCAGGATGCAAACAGAGGAACAAAGAACTAGCAATTTCAGCCCCTACAATTAACCACTGCTCATGCTGGTGCTCACAGCTCCACACCTGGGGCAGGGGAACGTGTCAGCCCTAGCGAGGCAGGTGCAGCAGGCAGGGAATGTGTGGTGCCCACGGAGGACCTCACGGAAACAGCAGCTGCTCTGGGTGGCCATTTGGGTCCACCACAATGAGACGAGTCTTTCCTGAAGCAGACACAATGATTTGCTCTGAAATAAAATTGGTGCAGGACACTGACTCTTGACACAGGTATCTGGAGATCTCTGGGCCTTTCCCCTCTTCCTGGCTGGGAACGTGATTTAAAACCTCCCAGCTAAGCTCATTTTGCCCAAGAGCTCCTGCAGGATTCATTTTTTCAAGGCACAATCCAGAAATTTCTGGTTCAGCAAATAGATCCAAAGCAAGAAAATGTATTCACCCCAGTTACCCCTGAGCCAAGAAACATGGTTTCTCATGCTTCGTGGAGGAAAACAGATGTGTTTATACACAAACAAATATACAGACATACCATGCCTTGCTTATTACATTTCAAAGGCGTGACAGAAAAAACAACTGGGCGTCTGTATGTCACTTTCATGTGAGAGGAGATGAATGAAGCTGTGGTCCTTGGCAGATACGCAAAGTGATGCTGTGTCATAGTGCACATTCTGACTGTGCTGCTTGAAGAAACAAGCTCCTGTCTCACTTGACAGCCAGAAAAAATATGGGCTGTTCATAAGGTTCATGCAGAACTGGGATGGCCCTCAGGCAATAGGGCACTGGTGGGTAGAGAGAATGAACACACCTATTCTCAGCCGATACTTTGAGGCAGAAACAGAGGTCAGGTGACTTGCCTAAGGTCACTCAGCACATAGCTGAAGTCAGACACCTGGGTTCATATCCTAGCTCTTCCTCATGCCAACCATGTGACCCAAGGCTTGCTCTTTAACCTCTCCAAGTTTCTTTTCCTCACACGTAAAATGGTGTTAATTAGTGTTGGCTTAGGGTTTTTTCTGGTGAAGACTGGGTGTGATAAGGCACTGTGCACAGTGCCTGAGACATAGTACACGCTCAGTGAATGAGAGCTGATGGTAGCAATCATATGTGATTATCTTTATATGTGATTACCTTTGTATGTCTCATCTGTAAGGATTCTGGACTAGAACAGCTCCAAGGTTTAGGCCAATAACTAACTCACACAGCACTTTATAGCTTAACAAGCCCAGTCACAGGAGTGCTTTCTTTGCATTGCACAATTACTCTATCACAGATACAGGTCTGGCATTATTAGCCCCATATCACAGTTCAAAAGTTTAAGGAAGGATAAGTGGCTTGCCCAATTCTGCCCTTACTGAGACCACAGGGCCTGCAAGTGACAGAACGGGGTCTTGAAGTCAGATCTTCTAAGTCAAAATGTTGCCGTGTGTCCAGTGGCCAGAGTGGTTGCCTCCTAGGCCGATGTTCTGTTCCCACGGTGTGCTTGTCTCTGTTTCCCCGCAGCCCTCTTCCAGGCCAACGCAAGGACTCTTAGAATGGCCTCTAAGAAGCTGATCCAATGAATAATCATGAGAGCAATCCTAGAGATGCCCTTTAACTGCTGAGATGCGTATAGATTTATAGAGGCTGACTCTGGCTGGTATTTGGGAACGGATAATTACCGTCACTTACTATATCCTAGGCTCTCCAGCTAAATATTTACTGCCCAGAATTCTGCCCTTTCCAGCCAATTCTGAACACGAACATGCCATAGGCAACTAAGTGCCACAATTCATGTAAGGCAACCATAAATCTAAGGCTTCCACCAGAAATGATGCAAGAAATTAATGGAACATGAAATGAAGTAAATGCAATTGAGTACAGTAATTAGTTCATATTTTAATCCTCAGGTCTGTTTATTATCCGTCAACTGGCGAGCAATTAAGTCAGCACCATCGAGATGATTAGCTTTGTTTCAGCAAAAGTTTATCGATATGTCAGAGCAAATGAATCTGGGGGTTTTAAACGCCTTTATTTTGAATTGTATAGCAGCACATTCATGGTGTGGCTAGACATATAATGACTTAATTTTGCAATATTATTATCTAGATTACTTATGTTTAATATTACTGAACTGTTCTAGATGATTATTGGGGGTAGTGGGAGGGGAGGGGGGATTCAAACTATAGAAAAGCAGCTTACATCCTTAGGTTTTTAATACGATAGTATGATTGCCTTTTCATACTGAGAGCAAACAAAGGATCTTTAAGGCATTTTGCTTTCTCCCATAGTCTTCCAATCATTAATTTCCACATTTCTTGCAATTAGGCACTACTATGGTTCTTACATTGGTGGCATTTTTTTATTGGGGGTGATTTGGTGTCTTCTGAATCCTTTTCCCCATGGACGCTCATCAGTGCCCATGTTTATAAGATAATATGTCAATGTCTTTAGCTTTTTGAGGCGGTACAAACACACTTGTAATGGTGCTCTGCTACTGAGGCAGGAAATCTGAATATCAGGCTAAACTGCTTCACTGGGCAACAAAAACTGATGACCTGAAAGGGTCTTCTGAATCTTGGGATTTGATGTCATTTACAATTTTATTTGAAAAATTGCAAATTCCATACTAAGAGTCAGGAAACTTGGGTCCTGGTCCTAATTCTGCCACTGAATCTCAGTGACTTTGGGCTGGTCTCTTGCTCTCTCCAGCATCTGATTTTTTTTTGTTGTTGTTCAGTAAGTGATTTGGAAGACATGACCTCAGTGGGGCCTCCAACACTGGCACTTTGTATGGAAGCTTGTTCCATACGAAGCAAAACTTGTTCTTTTTAATAGCAAGTCTGTGTCTTGAAGTGGGAGATGTGGCCTTTGGTGGAATCTCTATGAATTTTAATGAACTGTTGACACTGGTCAGAGTGGTAGTGAATGGATTTTTCTTACTTCACGCCTTCTTTTCCGATTGATTTTATTCTTGTGGCTCTGGAAATGGATGAAAAACAGTAGGGCTAGTTCACAGGAGTGTTAGAAGCCATACCTAATTGCAGCGTCAATGGTCACTAAATAAAGGAAGATCCATTCAACACCTGTAAAGCTGTTAACAGTGATGTCTTCCATGGCAACAGTTGGGGTCTAGGATAAACCTTGATCAAATCCCAGTTAATGCCTGTCTTTAATATGTCTGTAATGTAACACCCCCTTCCTTGCTTTAGACGAACACTAGGGGCTACATCAGAGTCAAGTGGAGGAGGATGGTGCTGGTCATAATGTCATCCTGGTGGGACCAGTCAGCATTATGACACAGGTTAGGACGAAGCCAATGGGATGATGATCCAACCTCAGCAAGCTGTCTTCTCTCTTAGGCTGTCCCATGGTGTGCTTCTAAAACCGGCAATGCAGGAAGCTGCTGACTTGATTGGGCTGTCCTTTCCCAGAAGTAATTATAAAAATGTCCAGAGGGAAAATTTCCTCTCCTTGTATCAGAGGCCTCCTCTGCTCACAGGTATTGTCGTAATTTGCCCTACTACTGTGTGGGCTTCTGACCTGTTTGCTTTGCTTCTTGAAGGCCAGTCTGCTCACTCAGGGTAGGAACGGCTCCCAGAACCCAGAACTTGGGCTTCCAGTATGGGCAAAGACAAGTTCCCTGAGCCAATCCTGGGAGTAGTTCCAGGGCTGAAATGAAGAATCTAAAGGAATTTTTCTAGTGCACCAGCTATCAACTGTTCCATTACTCTTCCCAGGTACCCTGAAGAATTCGCTTACCCAGTATTTGTAAATAATTTCACATAAACTGCCTAGAACTTCTGTTAATATTGACATCAACTTCATCATGTTTACCATTGTGACAACAGAATTTAATTAATGATATACTGGGCATAATTTAGGCACTCTGAAAGCAACAGTTTTTCAAAAATATCTTTCTTTACTCATTTAATCTTTGTTCAACAATATCTACCGAGTGCCCAAAATGTGTATGGATAGGTTTTGAGAAGCACAACCTACTCTGACTTCAGGGAGTTAACCCATCTGGGAAGACAGGATCCTCTACTGGATTGCAGACTCCTTAATGGTGGGCCCCAAGGCCTGTAGGTCTTTGAACTTTCCCACTGGACTAGGGCTCAGAGTAGGTGAACAGTCATTATTAAGGGGTTTGTGGATAAACCTTGACTTATATTAAGCAAAGTGGTGAATCAGAAGATCTGGTCTAAGTCCAACCTGAAACATTTATTGTCTGGATGGCCCTGGGCCTCAGTTTCCCCAGCTGCGAAGGAGGTAATAGTAACCTCACTGAACTAGTGTTTACTGATTAACTGGGAGAACATAGATCACTGTGGTTTAGATTTCACTTAGGGTAAAAGCCAAGTGCATACAAAGTACATGCAAAGGGGACATGATCTGCGGCAGCCCCTGGTCCCAGTCATGTGTCTCTGCCCTCTCACGCCCTATTGCTACATACATGTTCTTGCTGCTCCTGCTCTTCCTAGAATGCTCACAGCTCTTTCCCACTTCAAAGCCATGGTCCTGGCTATTGCTTCTGTGAGGCATGTCCTCCCCTACACATCTCCATGGCAACCTCACAAATGTCATCCTCTCAATGAGACTAACACTGACCACCCTATTTACACTTGTAACTCACTACCTCCATTCCTCATCCTCTGAAAGCCCTTACTCTGCTATTTCTTTCCTCATAGCATTTTTCATATTCTAACTTTCCATATAAATGTACTCATTTGTTATGTTTATTGTTTGTCTAGTCTCATTAGACTATAAGCACCTTACAGGCAGGATTTTCCTTATTTTATTGACTGCACAGCATGTGGTAGGCACTCAAAAGATATTTGTTAACTCAATGAATAAATGAATGAAAGGAAGTTGCAAAACATGTAAACAGAGGCCAGGCTGTGGATTTCCGGCACACTCAATGCTTCTCTGAGCAGAAGCTGGGCTGTGGCGCTCAGCATATGGCAGAAGCACAATAGTCACATGAAGTGGATAAAATAAACAGGTGGCTCTGGCCACAGGAACCCCGTGAAGTGGCTGGTGTAATTCTCAGTGTTCCTTCTTACCCCTTTGAAAAGAAGAACCTAAGGAAGGTTTTTAAAATGAGTACTTCCAATTTCCCCCAAATAAGAAAGATGCTTCTTGTCTGCCTTACTACTGCAACTTAATCCACAGGCATGATTCTTTTCAATTATTATCTTTTGCCTGGTTAATGTATTTGTTTCTTTTCATAAACACCCTACTTTATCCTGGACATTAATCTAACCACTTAGACATGATTAGCAAGCTAAGGGTCTTACTTATTAAAAACAGTTAATTTTCCCTTCTTAAAAAAATAGAGACATTTGAATCCCTGAATATGCTCATTTATCACCAACCCCCAACAAGGCATCCAGGAGGTTCTCCGTGTACGACGTGAATAATTTTTATAAAAATGCAGTTGCTGACTGTGTCGTACATCCACGCAGTTTTATAAAACACAGCAAATGATTACCATCAATTACAATAACCTCATTAGACAAGATGGCAATTAATCTACAGCTCTTCAGATAACGATGGTTGCACTGTGCCAAGGAAAAGCCTGGCATTAATTGACTTATCACGATCAGCAGTGATAGATGGGGCAGATGGCAATGTGATTATTCATTGTCAGCAAAATAAACACATGCTTTGTTGCGTGAAGTGTCTACTTGGGTCCTCTCAGTGGACAGCCAAAAACAAAGACCAAAGGTGTCCATGACGATAGCACAAAATAAAAATAAAATGTTAACCTACAGGATGGGGTATGTTTATTTTAACTGGGGCTAACCTTCAGTAGAATCCGACTGGAAGACATTTTCTATAAGGAAATCATGGATTGTGTAAAATGTCAGCATTAGAAGATGTATTAAAGCTAAAAGGATGTGAGTCACTTGTATGAAGTCCTCAAATTCCATTCCATGCTTAATAATCCCACCAGAGACATTGAAATTAAGAACAATCTAACAATGGCCAGAGGGGGAGGGGGAGGGAACAGTGGGGGGAAGGGTTTCCAGGAAACACTATAAAGGACACATGGACATAACCAAGGGGGAGGTTGGGAGCAAGGGAGG
>VMDR010018119.1:0-19460 GCA_007922815.1 Macrotus californicus | reverse complement strand
TCCTACCCTTTGCAACAGCATGGATGGAACTGGAGAGCATTATGCTAAGAGAAATAAGCCAGGCGGTGAGGGACAAATACCATATGATCTCACCTTTAACTGGAACATAATCAACAAAAGAAAAAAGCAAACAAAATATAACCAGAGACATTGAAATTAAGAACAATCTAACCATGGCCAGAGGGGAAGGGGGAGGGAATAGTGGGGGGATGGGTTTTCAGGAACCACTATAAAGGACACATGGACATAACCAAGGGGGAGGGTGGGAGCAAGGGAGGGAGGTGGGATTGGCTAGGGTGGGGGGAAAATGCAGACAACTGTAATTGAACAACAATAGAGTAATTTTAAAAATAAATAAATAAATTAGGGCTCTAATAAGCCCATTGTAAAGCAAATCCCTTCAAAGGGAAGGGAACAGCTGTAAGACATGACTGCAGCCAGCAGTGAGGGTCCTGCAACAACACCAGAGCCCTCCTCACAGCCCTCTCCATGGCTCAGACTTGGGTGCCCTGGGTCTGGATTAGCATTCTCCAGAAGGCCAGCCTGGTGGCAGGACAGTGAATTGCAGAGGGAAAGATGTGGGCCTGGGACAGCTTCTAGTCGGGAATCTAGAGACTTTCTCTACTACAAAAAAAAGGAGGCTTCTTCCAAGCCTGAAGACCCAGATCTGGACCTCCATCTATGGTTTACCTTCTCCCAAGCCAGTAACTCTTAAATATGTACATGGGAGTCAGTTTTTTCACATGTAGGCTGGGAACAAGTCTACACACCATCTGAAGTTGTTGCGAGAATTGTAAATGGTAAATAAACCACAGTCCAAAGTAGTGAACACAGCAATGTCTTTACTCAACCTCACACCACAGTCCCAACTCAAAAGCATATTCAGGGAACCTAGAAAGGACTCACAAAGGTTGCTATGGCAGCCACTCCTCCAGCATCTGCCATGAGCCCTGGTCCATTTCCATCTCTCCACTATCTTTTTCCAAGAAGATACAATTTGATATTTGAAATATGTTTGGTGGGGCTGAAGGTGTTGTCACACTGGGACTTCACACAATTCAAGAGGCTCAAGAGAAGGCCCTGTGTGTGGCCTCCTTCTTGTGGCTTAAGATTAGCTCTAAAAAAATCTGACTTATTAGAGCCAAATCCCTTACCAGCAAAACTTGGACATCACTGGTAGCAGGCATTCCTAACTAGGAGGAGACCAGTGTGCATTTTCCAGTGGTGAATGGAGGAGAACTAGTCACAGAGCTTCTGAACCAACTCCTTCGTTGGTCAGTGGAAATGCAGGCAGGTGAAATTTTCTAAAAGAACTGGTTCAGCAACAGACTTCAAGATCATTAACTCTAACTGCCCTATGTTTCACTTCATTTCCTCTATCCTTTATTCTTTTAATCCTCACTGCTGAAAAATCAGATAACATATATGTAGATGTTCCTGAAAGCATGAGATATCATATGTCTTACCTACCAGCCTTTTCAGTTTCTGTACCCATTCCCCATAGGTCTTAAAACCTCCAGTATCACACCCAGACCTTGGATTGGTCCTGGGGTTCACATTGCAAACCCATTGCCACAGAAACACTAGAAACCAGGGAGTTTAACCATGCTTCCTACTGTTCTCAGCATTTTTTCCCATCCCTGCCTGTCTTTCTCACCTCGGTGTTCTTCTATAGGTGGTGGGATGCTCTGTGAGAGTCTACCAACATGATGCTTGGAATACACAATTCCCCACACTTCCTAGGCCTGGATAATACAACCAGAAATCCTGCCTGCTGGACCACAGGGTAGGGAACAAACTGAAGACCCTATGAAAGTTTCCTCTGAGACCACCTAGATGCCAGGACACAGAACCAGGAGAGAAAACAGCTAACCCTAGTATTGACCTAGAGTAGCAAAAAGAACATTGGAATAGGATCTCTCTGTAGTCCTGTAAACTTTGCTCTCCCCTCCCCTCTGGAATCATCTATAAAGAGAGGAAAGTTTGCTCATCCTTCTTTAACAACCACCAGAGGAATAGAGGCCCTTATTTTTTCTGATAGCCCCAGAATCCCAGGCCTGCCACCTGCCTTCCTGTGTGGAGCCAGAAAGAGCCGGCAGGGAAGGTTCGGGCCCTGAGCTCACCATGTCAGAGATGCCAGTGTGGAGATATACCCTGCAGATTCTAATTCTTGCCCTGGCCCCACAGAGCATGTTAAAGAAAAATCACCGTGTGACTGGCTATCTTATCTACCAGAATTCTAGCAGGAAAAACTTGGGAGAAGGTTGTTAGGAGGTCACAAGAGTGAACCGTGTTGCCAGTGATGTAATCTTCAGAATTAGTAGTAACTACACACATGTGGAGGCAGATTTCTAAGATGGCCCCATGAACTTCACCCCTTGGTGTCACGCCCATTATTATGCCATGTTACATGGCAAAAGTATTTGCAGATGTAATTAATAATCAGTTGACTTGGAGATCGGGAGGTATCTAAGTGAGGCTAAGCTAATCACATGAGCCATTTAAAAGCAAAAAGTTTCCTCTAGCTGATGACAGAAGGGGGAACGAAAAAAATGTAAAGGATGAAAAAGATTTGGTGAGAGGGAGATTCTCTGTTGCTCAGATAAAGGGGACCACAGGGGACGACTTGAGTAGAGTGGTCTCTAGAAATTAAGAATGACTAAGAGCCAACAGCCAACAAGTAGACAGAGACTTCAGTCCTACAACCACAAGGAACTGAATTCCACCAACAACCTAAATGAATTGCAAAGCAGATTCTACCCCAAAGCCCCCAGACAACAGTGCCGCTCAGCCAGCACCTTGGTTTCAGCCTTGTGAGATCCTCAGCAGAGAACCCAGCTGGGCTCACCAGGACTATAGAACACTCTGATAATATATGGTGTCACTTAAGCCACAAAGTTTGTGGTAATTTATTACACAAAAACAAATGCATTACTTAACTCTGACCCTCTGCTATTCTGTCCTTGCTGAATAGAAAGACTGGGCATCTTGGACCTGGATCAAGTGCTGCTATGTCAAAAGAGGAAGCCCCGTGCAATGGAAAGATTTCCGCATTTAAAAGTTAGGAACCTGGGTTCCTGTTCCTCACTGCCATTCACTATCTGTGTGACCTTGATAAAGACACATAGAGCTTCACTGTTTCCTTGCCTGTGAAATGAAAGGCTGAAGCTGATTGGAACCTGATCAGTGGTTTTCTGACCTGCTTTGCGGAAACCCCCCAGGAGCTGGACAGGCCAGAGATGAGCAGGCAGGGGTCCAGGTCCCCTCCACACACACACCCCACCCTGCTTCAAAGACACAATCTCTGCTTTGAACTGTTTCACACACAGTGCTTCTGAGTTGGATCTCATTAGGAAAAGGGTTTCTGTTGCCAAAATGAAATTTGAAAACTCCTAAACTGAGTGATTATTAGAGACCCTTCCAGCTCTCGTGTTCTTCCAACATGAAGGTAAAGTTCAGTGGGGCAGCAGCTGGAGCCGTGGAAAGAGTGCTGTGAACTTGGGCTTGAATTAGCACACATCCTAGTGCAATCAGACATCCCCTCTCATCCAAACCATCTACCTCCACCTCTTGCTCTCTGGAGGCCTGAACTTTTGGGAGCTAGAGGTTTAAACCAGACAGATTCCAGTTCAGATCATGGCTCCACATTCAAATCCTGACACTGGTAAATAAATAAATCTTTTAAATTCTCAGTGCTTCAAGCTCTTAACCTATAAAATGGTGAGATCTCCTTCTTTGCATGGCTGTTGTATATGTTAATTAGGCCTCTAGACTGGATGTTTACTCCCCCCTGCCCCCCAAAAATGCATATGTTGAAATCCTAAACTCCAAGGTAATGTTATTGTTAATGTTAACTCTGGAAGCTGTTTAGGTCATGAGGGTGAGCACCTCATGTATGGGATTAGTGCCCTTTTATAAAAGAGACCCCAGAGATCCCCCTAGCCCTTTCTGCTATGTAGGGATACAACCATCTTTCCAGGAAGTGAGCCCTCACCAGAAAGTAAACCTGCTATCCTCTTGATCATAGATTCCTCAGCCCCCAGAACTGTAAGAAACAAATTTCTGTTGTTTATAAGCTACCCAATCTATGGTATTTTATTAGCCGGAGTGGGCAAAGATAATTAGTGTGGTCTTAAAGTGCTACCAGTATAGGCCCCAAAATACAATGGCTCAAAAATAACAGAAGTTTTTTTTTCTTTTTCATGTTAACAATCTAAAGCAGGCCAGTTGCTGGTACTTCTGCTCCAAGCATTCTTTTGAGGATCCAGGCAGATGGTGGCTCTGTCTTCTCCAACTGGTGACTCCCAAGCTTACTTGGAGATTGCCATTCCAGCCAAGAAAAAGAAGAGGTGGCATGCAGGAGCTCAGGAACGAGGTTTCACGGCCAGGTCTGCAAGGGGCTCATTTCACTTCCATTCAAATTCTCTTGGTCAGAGCTGAGTCATGTGGGTAAACCTAATTCCAAAAGGAGCCAGAAATTAGTCCTTGGCTGGATAATTATCTCTCAGCTAAAAATTCTATTATCTAGGGTTTGCTGGGAAATTAACAGCAGTTACCATCATATTATACATAGAAAAGTGCTTAATACTAGGAAGCTGGTGCTCAGCATCTCCCAACAGGCCAAACATTGCTAATTAAGTGGGTTTCTATGTGGGGTGCGTGGAGGTGACCACCATCATCCCATATCCACATTTCAGAATTTTTCATCAACACTTTCAATCTGCTTCCCCAAATGATTCTCTTTGGCTACATCCCCTTTACCTAGATTGGATACATCTATCAGCTGACGCCCCTCTAAGGCCCCAGCCTCCCCTGGTGCTCAGACTGCTGCCCTCACAGGCCTGCCTGGAATCTGGCCATTGGAGTCATGTCAACCCCGTTCTCCATCACAGAGGGAGTTTGGTAGGAGTGTGCCAAGCAGTCTGTCAGCAACAAGCCAGCTTTCTGAAAAAGATATTCCAACTGCAGCAAGTGAAAATGCATTTCCCTTGAATAACTTTGTTAATATTTGAAAATTAGTTCCCTTGCTCCTTATCGGGCTACTGGGTATTAGAATACAAGAGTAAGGACAAGGGCAATGGCAAATTAAAATGATGCTCTTCTCATAAACAGCACAGATATGGAAGAGCAGGCTCTATCACCTATAATCTTGGGGTTTTCAGGGGCTCCCACTTTCATTCCACCAGAGTTACCTGAGGGATAGTTCAAGAAAATTTTCTGTTTTTTTTATTTCTTTGCATCAAGGAACTAACTGAGAGTACACATTTAAATTAACATTCTTTGAATCCCAAACCCAGAAAACAGCTGCTGTCTGCTGAGTGCTGTGACTCTGGTTTCAGATTGTACCCCCACTGAATGTGCCCAATTCTGGGGTGACAAGAGGTGATCAGTTTCCATGTGTGTGCAATTTAGCTTTAGAATTGGATAAGAGAGCACATCACGGTGTCAGCACCCAGGCCACCAGAAAAATAGCCAACCGACACCAGCTTTGGACTAAAATATGAAGGAACCTTTCCCTCCTGGGGCCCAGTTTCCCTTTAGGGGCCCTTCTCAAAACCCTTTATCAAGAAGGATTGATATATTTTATTTTTATAAAGATTTTATTTATTTATTTTTAGAGAGAGGGGAAGGGAAGGTGAAAGAGAGGGAGAAACATCAATGTGTGGCTGCCTTTCATGCGTCCCTTACTGGGGACCTGGCCCACAACCTAGGCATGTGCCCTGACTGGGAATCAAATCCATGACCCTTTGGTTCACAGGTCTGTACTCAGTCCACTGAGCCACACCAGCCAGGGCTGATTGAAATACTTTAAAGAGTCCATGGCTGATTAGGTCTGTATTATTCCTCTAAAGGATTCTGATTCATTTTTTTAAAAAAGTCATCTTGAAGAGGAAGAAATGAATAATCAATGACAAAATTTTAGGCATTGGTGGGACTTTGAAGAAAGAAATTGTTTTAGCCTCCCCCAACACACATATGCCTCTGAATCACACGACTGAGGCAATGGCCAGTCCCATGTCATGTCAGAAACAGATCCACGGGGTGGGACTGATGGGGGTGGAGCCAGTCATCTCACTGCCTGCTGTGGGGTGGCAGCGTCGAGGAGACTAAGTGACAGTGAAAGGAGATGTTCAGGTTTGAAGAAGCGTTCTGCACCCAGTGGGACAAGAGTTGGAAATGACCGATCTCCTTGTGCCCCCTTGTCTTCCAGACCTGGAAACTGAGGCGCTGAGATGTGGAAAGCCCCCCACCCAGTCAACAGCAAAGCAAGGTAGGAGCCCAGGCCCCTGTCACCTGGACTTTTACTATCATTTGAGAGGTGCCTCCTCCAAACACCCAAGTTTCATTGACCTTCTTTGCAGTGACTGAAGAGAGAAAACAAGATGAAAAGTCTCTACCTCTTTAGTACGGTTTTCATATCAGTTGTCCATCTTCCTCAGTGGAATCAAAGGATGGCATTTTTTCTGTGCCTTCCCCTCTTGCCTGATGCAAGTAAAATGCACCACTGTCACCCCTTTGTCCTTCTCCGTTTAGTAGTTTTGGTTTTCCCCAGGATGCTCAAGTAATGTTCGAGCCTCAGGAAAGAACAACCTCTTGACTGTCTCTCACAGGAGACCTGGGAAATCTGGGCATTGGAATCATTCCCTGGAACAATCTGAATGCTCTTAAACACATTCTGTTCGAATGCACAAACGTCTCAGTGACAAACCCCACCACAGGGGACAGGCCTGGAGACTGCAGAGAGGACTGCACATGAGATGGGGCAGAAACTGGAGGAAGATGTGAGGCACCAATGCTAGCAGATGTGTCAGTTATAGGATCACACTGCATTTCTGTCACTTATAGAGATCAAAAAGAATTTTCAAGGAGCTCTTCCATAATTTAGCATCAGCCACCTTTAAAGCACAAACTTTCTTTACCTCTTAAAACCAAGGGGGAGGGTGGGACCAAGGGAGGGAGGTGTGATTGGCTGGGGTGGGGTGGGGGAAATGCAGACAACTGTGAATTAACAACAATAAAGTAATAAAATCTTAAAACAAAAGAAAAGCACTTTTATCTATCTCACTTTCATTCTAAAGGTAGCAAATTCAGGAGAGGGTTCTCACCCTGTTCTGTAGCTAAAGAGTTCCTCTGGGAAGGGGTGGTGGCCACCACAGGCTTCAGTGGCACCAACCAGTCTCCTGCGTTCTAGCATCCTGCTCTTGCAAATACTGCACTCGTCTGACCTACCCATTCTGATTTCTCCAAGATGATGTGGACAAGTCAGGGGGTGGGCCAACTCCTCAGGTTCAACTACAATCAGCATGGACACCACAGACTGCCAGACCCCATGAGAGTTTGAAGAAGGGCTAACAGTCCCCCGCTTTCAATTGTCATGTTGGCAATGCCCTAGATGGCAAAACATTGAGGATTTCCGTGGCTTCTGCTCTGTGGGTCTCCCAAGAGCTTTGGAATGGCAAAAGCATAGGCCCTGGCCACAGTTGGGATACTCAGAAATATGGGAGCGGCCTGTGAGTTGAACGGAATTTTAAAAGCCATGGACAGGCCATCCAGCACATAGCCCGATGCTATGCTGAGAAAAGAGAAGCGCAGAAGACACACAGCCCTGCCCTCTTTGTCTTCATGCTGACAAAGGGAATTTAAGCCAAAAGAACAAATGGACACACTGGAGATCCTTCAAGTTCTCACTGTAATTATGTAGCCTTGGGAGATGAGAAACTGTAAAGTTGGCTAAACATTGGACATTTTCCCAAAAGGATCATTGTTTTAGTTTATTTTTCCCCTTAGAAAAAAGAAACCAAACCATATTAATACTGTATTTAGGACTCAGAGGGTGAGATTGTTTTGACTGAAAATGTACCAAAAATAAGAGACAATCTTCTAAGGGTCAACAAAACCTTGCCAGCAAAATGTTTATTTTTACTTTTATTAGTTCAATACTGGCTTTTTAAATAAGATAAATAGCTTGGCCAATAATAACAATTAGATTCTGGTCTCGAGAAGAAGAGAGTCTTAGGGGAAAAAAACACCTCCATTGTGACGAGAGCCTCTGCTCTGCTTGGTTGAGGGGAGGAAGTTGGCGGAGACACCACGCTAAAATGACTGCACCCCGTCAGGCATTTGGGACACCATGGAATACGTCTTTGTTTAATGACTGCACCCCGTCAGGCATTTGGGACACCATGGAATACGTCTTTGTTTTGTTGCTTCTTTGAGGCTCAACTCAATTCCTACAAAACAAAAAAATGGGGTCTCCTTCTTCCTTAGAACACCATGACGTGTAAATATGCTTTCATATTGGAACCAGAAGCAGGAGATGAGGAACAAGGTGGTGATTAATACGTTTCTTTTTTCTTCTCAACACCCAAACAATCAGGCTGCCTTTTCTCTCCTGTTCTGGAACTTAAACCACTTAGGGCCATTGAAACATTCATGGGCTAGGGGGGTCTGAGGTAAACTGGTCCTTGATTTCTCAGGCTGATCCTGAAGCCGCCTGTCACAGTGTGAAGATCCAACCACAGACTTCTACCTGGGGTCTCCCACCGACTGAGCTTGGGGGCTCCTTGGCGGCTCCTTGGCTGGAGAGGAAGTGGAAGAGACATTTTAGGTTTCTGGTCAGGGCTTCTGAAGACAACTCTTTAGGCACAAACACTTCTTAGATATGTGTTAACACTAGCATCTTCTAAACTAAAGCCTTAACTTGGCTCTACATGAAATGAAGCTCACTTCAGAGTCAAACATGATTCTGTTTCCATTACATGTTCCTTGTCACTGACCAAGTTCTTAAGGCCCTTCTTGGTGGTTCCCAACATCAAAGACATACCACTTCCTCCTCCTCCTCTCACCTCTAAGTGCCCTTCCTTAGAATTACTTGTCCTGCCGAGTTCTCCCTTAGGGCTGGCCTCTGAGGTACTGAACCTACTTTCTGAGAGGGTGCGGGCTTCATCAGCCTATGAACTGTACGCAGGTACCCAATAACAGAGCAGACAAGGGCTCTCTCCCGCATGAGAGATAAGGAACCCTAGAACTCTCTCTAGCTTCTAGACCCACCCACTTTAATTCCGGCTTTGTGCCTTTCTGTTTAATAAGAAATCTTTATTCATTCCTGCCTCAATGACTGTTTCACATTCTGTGTGATGTGAGCACTAAGCTGGGAATTTTCCTCCCAGCTCTGCCACAAATGTGCCATAACCTTGGACAAACCATGTGACCTCTCCGAGCCTGAGTTTTCTCACCTGTAAAATAAGGGCACTGAGTTATACTACTTTTTAAGTCTCCCCAGCTTTAATTTTATTGGGAAATCAGTTGCTTCCTCCTCTGAGCTCCCATGGCACATTGTTCATCTTTCTCTGTAGACATTTCATTAGAGTTTATCTCTCTACAAACCTATTTCCCCACTGGACTGTGAGGCCCTCAAGAACAAGGACTGTCTCCTAGCTACCTTTGTTTCCTCTGTACCTGGGGAGGAGGGAGGAAAGGAATGTTGAGCTTCCATTAAGAGGGACACAGTGCTACACGTCATATACAAAGTATTTCTTTTAAAACTGTGCAGTATAATGACAATCTTAAATCTGCAGATGAAGCAACTGAGAGATTAATTTATCCAGGCTACAGAGCTGAATCAGAAATGAAATTCAGGTTTCCCTTCTTTGCCTACTGCCCCCAGGACCTAGCGTGAAGCAGTAGGGCCAGTAAATGTCTTTAGATACCTAGAAGATGCTAAGTAAATACTCATTAAGTGGATATTAAATAAATTCTTTTGTTTGGCTTTTGGTCAGGCTGGGGTGTGCCTTTGAACCTCACCTGCCTGGCAGTGGGAAGGGGGCAGAGTTGAGCTATAGTTAGGAAATGAAAGCAGAGTACAATTTATTACAAGGACTTAGGAGTTCTTTAATTAAAAGGGGGGCAGGGCAGAGCTCTTGGTGAGTATGAAGAAATAATGATGAAATATTCTCAAAGTAACTCAAGGTCTCTGGTAATTCACCCTGAAGAATAAGCTAAAGCCCTCATTTGCATCATCACTCAACCTACAAACTCATAGAGGACATGATTGTTTTCACAGTCCTAGAAGGTCACATTATTCTTTCTTGCTCTGGTGCCCCTCACAATTATGTCCAGGCGAGCAGACAGAGAAATCTATATTACAGTCTCAAAGTGTGAGGGGCTCTGGGCCCCTGAAGCCTGCCAGCTATTTGGCCTGAGACCACCTCAAACACTGTGGCTCCCGTCACTCGGGCCCAAGGCAGAGATGTTGGAATTGAAATGGATTACTGTCTTCAGGGCACTCTGACCTAGTACCAACACCTGAGAAAGGATCTTTGGTTCTAGTTAATTTATCTTAACCATAAATAAATTCCAAGAGCCAACTGAGTTAATGCTTGCCTCGGGGGAGAAAGAAAAAGAAAGGAGATCATCTGTTCCTAAGGGTGTCTTAGGATTGTGCCTGAAGCTTTTAACCATTCAGGATCCACATAAATCTCACTGGAGTATCTGATATTCTTTAAGCGAGGAGTGCAGTAGAGCAGTGAGGAAGAGGACCTTTGTTTCTGTCTAGTGGTGAGTTAATGCCAGCCTGCAGGCAAAGTACCCAATAAACAGCACATTGCATTCAGTTCTTTTAAATAGAGTGCTTGCTGCTTTAGCAGTTGGGGAGATGGGGCTATTTGATACCCATTTGTGAAACAAACAAATCCTAACACTTCCGAGAGGTGGACTGTGGACTAGAACTCTAAAATGCCATATAATGGCCCTAAACTTTATCTCTGTCTTCTGCTTAACTGGCTAGTGGATTTTGTGCCTTCATTCACTCCACAAATCCTTATATTGAATGGCTGCCACGAGAGGTAGAACATCACTCAGTTAAGAACATGGCAGGCCTGGGTCTGAATCTTGGCTTAGCTGCTTATTCAGTCTGTGACTTTGGGCAAATTTCTTACAGTCTCTGTGCCTCAATTATTTAATCTGTAAAATGGGAATAATAATAATACCAATTTCACAGGGTTGTTTCAGGGATTAAATTAGAAAATATGTAAGCACTTAGAACACCTCTCTGACATAGTGAGTGCCATATAAGAGTTTGCCAAGTGCTGTAGTCAAACCTTTCACCTGGGCTGTTGAAGTCACAGGATGAAGACAGACTTACTGACACATCTTGTCTGGGTGTGAAGAACAAGGACCGCCTACATCAGAGGTGTAGGGAAGCTTTAGAGTTGATACGGTGTTTATCCAAAAGTTTGGTACGTGTGCCCCATTTGATAAACCAGAGAGTTGTGGGCAGTACAGGGAAAAATATTTTTCTTAAAATTTTAATATATGTATAAAATTACACGTATTAAGACAAATATATCTAACACATTAAATCGTTTATTTAATGGACATTATTACATAGGAATAAGTAAAAAAAAATATTTAAGTTGATTAAGAGGACTTCTAGGTTCCCATAGGATAAAGGCAACTGCTTAAATCTAAATTTCTCACATATCTTCCAAAACCAAATAGACGAGAAGTGGAAAAAATATAGTTAAACCTGTGCCTGAGCTAGAGGTCCCCCAAAACCCCAAAGCTCCCACAGATATAGCTTGGGGGTTAGAGGAAGTAGGACAGGGCCATTGAAAGTTACTTTGCATATCTAAAGAATTTGGCCGTGTTTTAGTAATGTTAGTAATGTTAAATAGCTGTGCCTGCTCTGAACCTGGGAGATGGGCTTGACTCTAACTTGTGATGCGATGTAACCAGAGGAGCTTGCTGCACCTGTGTGAGAGAAGACAGGTGATTAGCTCTATGTCATGGGCCATGGTTGCCCAGACTAACAATGGCAGCTGAGAAAGGCAGAAGAAACCAGAGTGCTAGCAGGTGTAACTCCGAGTGGGAGGAGTCGGAAATGGGGTTATAGAGGAAGATCGGCGCTGGGATTTAAACTCAGGAAGAGGGCAGCCATGCTGGCTTGGCCACGTCGTTTGAAAGGATGGAGAAGCACACCTCCCCCTACCGTGAGAAGGCGCTTTTGGATAAAGAGCAGAAGCCTAGCCAGCTGAGCACCGACAACTGGAAGAAGCCAGAATACAGATGGAAATCTGCCCAGCTAAGTTATAGACTTCTATTTCTTTTCCTGAGAGATGGTAGATCTGACTGGCCTGGTTTGGCAAGGGGGACAGGACTGCATGTTTGTGGGTGCTTTTTTTTTTAAAAGAACGTGGGATTTAATGGCCAAATTCCACCATATTCTAAACCTGTACAACTTTTGAATAAATAGTTCCTTTCCTTTTCATAAGACTCTGGCATTGGAAGTCACAGTTCTTATCAGTGGCAGACAATAGAATCCAGTGGTTCTGTTACATGCCCACAGTAGCATCACTAGGAGACAAGTATAGTAGATTAGATTTGATTGTTGTTCAGCAAACTTTCAATGTCTCCCTCCCACCTAAGCATCAGCACCATCATCGTTAACACTGAGCATGATGAAATGACTTTCTTTAGCCAATCACATTCTGCAAACAAGATGCAGGCAGAAACTAGATGTGTGCTTACATGGATAGGTTTAGTCTTTTGCACTCCTGTCTTTTGCCATGAAAAGAATATGCCTTATTTAGCAACTGGTCCAAAAATGATGAGAGACATTTGCAGAAGATTTGCAACTCATAACCATAGTTGAACCCAGCCTAGATCTGCTGAATCCCAGTGGACCTGCAAAAACACAAGTGAAAAATGAATGTTTATTGTTTTATGCTCCTGAATTTTAAGGTTGTTTGTTTTTTAGCAATATTTGACACACAGAAGTTAGTACCAGAAGTGACATGCTGCTGTAACAATAACTTGATATTTTTGGTATTAATTTGGAACTAGGAAGTAGAAAATGAAGAAAGTGTTATATAAGGATGAAAAAGAATGATCTATGATATGCAATGGCAAATTATTTGATAAAATATCACCTTCAATATCTTAGAAGGCAGGAAATGTACCTAATAATACTTACTGTTGGATGAAACAGCTTTGAGGTAGAACACAAAGTGTGAGCTGAGGCCTACTAGTTTCATCTGCTAATATATTACATGAAAGTGATTAGGTCAGAACAATACTAGCCAGTTTGCAAGCGATATTTAGAGGAAAATTATAGGGATAGAAAATCAAAGTGCTTATTACTAAATCAATTTGTTGCCATTATGATACAGCCTGAGAAAAGACAAAAGCCAGGGTGCTTCCAGGAAAAGATGACCTCGGGATAAAGATCAAATTAAGGGTGTGGCTATAACTTGTGTTTTTATTTCTGTAGACCTGAAGGTAAAGTGTAGTAGACCCTTTCAACCAAACAAAAGGGACAACTAGAAAGCTTGAGAACATGATCCCATAAAAGCATGTTGTGTCCAAATTTGCTGCAATTTAGTCTAGAAAGAGAGAGGCATGTATCTAAAAGAAAAAATGTGTGACTTTTGGCACTGTGTTGACAGCAATCAAATAATAAAACAAGAGGGGATCCTTAAAGGAAGGAACAACAACAAATTTAGGACTAATCCTGCAGGGAGCCACCAGAGCCTAATGGAGGAGTATTTCTATTCACAGCGCAGTAGAGTCTGACATTTGTCCAGCAAGACTTCAGAATTTCTATGGACCACTTGTGCTTTGTGCTATGTAACTGGTATTCTTGCCATTTTAAAGTTAGAGTGTTTAGAGCTCAATTAATTAATTAGATGCAGTTAACCTGTGCCTGATCCACCATCGTACTTTGAGTCTATATGGAGAGATGGTAGATAACAACTTGTCTTTGTAGTTCAAAGGTCTCTGAATTAAGAGGAGTCACAAACATGTTTGATGTAGATCATGAGATCCTTGTCTTCCAGCCATGATTTGATAAGACTTTGGGAGTTCTTGGGATGGGACTGAGCATATTTTAAGTATGGGAGGGACATATTTATTTATGAACAGGAGGAAAGCCTGTGTTAAATTAGATTACCATTCAGCAAATATTTATTTCCTATCTCTTCCAACTTCCATGGGGAAAACAAATTTTTCAGCTCCACTCTTGTTGGATTCATTCATATACCTTTCTTTGATCAATGGGATGTGTTGTGAATACAGATTTCAACTGTGTTCTCCTAGAGGGGTTTGGCTTCTTGCACTCCTGTCTTATGTCATAAAAATAACAAGCCTTGCATTGCTACTACTTCAAGGGGGATGAAAAGAACAGGAAGCAGACCTGAACCCAAAGCATGGTTTATAACTAAGCCCAGACTAGATAAGCCAAATCCCAAGACTCAAAGATAGATAAACAACAAATAAATGCTTGTTGTTACGTGCCATTTAAGTCATTTCTTACATGGAAATAGCTTACTGATATAAATAAAAAATACAAACTGTATTTTATAAATAGGTAGGTTAAAAGTATTAGCGAGAAAGTGATATATAAAAGATAAGCAAGGAAGATTTAACTTATGTATAATTGGAGTTTCCAAAGGAGTAAGGCAAAGCAAGAGGACAAAATTTCTAAACTATAAGGCAAGAAAACTTTCTAAAATTAAAAAAAGGACTGAATCTACATATTGAAAGAGCCTCTGATATAACTAGAAGAATTTGATCACAAATGGTTGACACGAGGACATAGTCTAGTAAAATGATTAAGACATTGAATGTAACAAAAAAAATTCTAGGACCCCAGACATAAAGACTAAGTCATTTACAGTTCATGGATACTAAGTTAGCCTCCAACATCTCGAAAACAATATACAAAGTGACATAAGAATAATGCAATATGTCTAATAATTCAAAAAACTTAAAACAGGTAAAGTTTATTGCATATAAATTATACCTCAATTAAATAATATTTAAAAAGCCTTAACTAAAAACAAATTTAGTTAGCAGAAGGCAATGGGGAAGCATTAGTAAGTAATATAATCAAAGAAAGAAAACATGACCCAAAGAGTTGATATAAAGCAAAACTAACCTTCAAGGATGAAGAGCACAAATTGTTAGTAACATACAAGAACCCCAGGGTAGTGTTCTCATGAACACTCCTAAGAAATCTAGTAAAGAACGAGTGTCAGACAACCAAAATGACCAGAGCAACTTTTACTTGTCTGGGATATTAAATATATTGTATAATTATTTAAACAATTGTGACTAAATAAAGGCTGAGCAAGAAAAAGTGTATGTCACGGCTAAAACTCTGACAATGTAAATATAGTATAATTACAGAATTTAGGGTGTAGTTTATATACATAATAATTTTATAATTATAATCAGTTTGATAGTGATAGTATTATTATTATTCTGAGTCTTTAGGTCATCCCTCAGAGATAGGATAGACCTCCTTCCAATTGGTAGGTCAAGTGTCAAGACTGATGATGCCACAAATGCACTGAAAGAGCATGAAAAAGTTCATTACTCACAAAATGAGGCTTTCTGGGGAGTGCGGGGCTGGTTGCCTGCAGGACTAAATATCTTGAGATATTAAGGAGGAGCATCTGGCTTAGAGTTTTATTGTAGTCGGTGGTAAGGATGGGCTGGGGGTTCCCATGCACAGTCTGGGGCTTGCAGGGTTTGAACTTTCCACCAGTGCTAAAAGGGGAACATGTAAGCTTTGCTGTTGGCTTAATTAGAGGTGAGGCAAGAAGGGAAAGAAGAAAAAGTGGGGCTTGAAAGCTGTCAGCAGGTGGGAGAGTCAGGCTGAGACTCCTCGTGACACTGAGGTTGTGTGTGTGTGATGTGAGCCAAAGCAAATATGGTGTATTCTAACTCTACCATTCTCTGTGTCCTTGGAAGCAGTTCTCAGTATGAAAGAAACAATGAAAAGAAAACTTTTATTCAAAGTTTAAAAAATGTAATATAGAAAAGATTAAGCAAAGTCTTCATGATCTGTATTTGAATTGGAAGTATCAGTATGAAGTCATATGATAGTTCATATTGATATACAGTATATTCTTAAATATATAATAGTATGCATTTATGTACCTCATAGCTGTGTCCAATGAAAATGCCTAGAAACTATGATCAATTTTGTAACTAGAGCCCATATTATGGTCTTACAATATGATTTTTCACTAATACCAATAGAGCTTCCCAGAGAAATGGCAGGTTCCAGGCCTAAGGTTTAAAATACACATGATAATAGTGGAATATTTTTTATACCAGGTAGCAAGAAAGGTATCAAACACTAAGGTCATCACAAAATAACATAGGAGCCAAATTGAATAGCCTCCAATAAGCCAAAGATAGGACATTTTGAGCTTCATTAAGTCATATAATTGCAATAGACTTAAACCCTTTAAATATGTTTAAATATATGACTTTATAATGACAGTAAGAAGAAACTAATGGTCAATTTTGAAGAATGAGATAATAGAATTAGAGTATCATCACATTTTATCGCCTAATGAATTCATGGATCTAGGCTTTGAGGTGGAGGGGAATTAGGTGACCCCCAGTGAAAGAGCACACCATCACCAGATGGATTGAGCCTGAGTCTAATCAGGCCCCTGGATCCAGCTGCAAATTCACAGAAGATCTGGAGGACAGATGAACGTGTTGAACTGCACCATGAGTATGCAGTCAGCAAAATCCAGACTGAGATCAACTCTACACGGCAAACAGCCCAGATCTATGACAAATGAATTATAAGTAAAATAAAAGGATGGAGGGAGAAACTGTAGAGTAAAAATATGCTTAAAAGACATCATTTTTTAATAAAGAGCAACACTAAACTACCATGTCCAGGGATGCAATTTGGGGTGATAAAACTATAATAAAACACCCCAGGAGTCAAGATAAAGTTCACAGGAAAAAGAAAGGGGGGGGGTGTCTGAGACAGGGCACATGAAGGAGGTTCTCAGTAGGATGGCAACGTTTTATTTCTTGACCTAGGTGATGATTACAAAGGTGTTTTCCTTCATTAATCTATGTATTTGTGTGGTTTTCTCTATCTGTGTTCCATCTATAAACTTTGTTTTTAAGTTGGGAGGAAGATGGGGAGTTGAGTTAAACAAATATTTGATAAATAATTATTCAGGTGGGAGGTAGATTTGGCAAATGTCATGAAGATACTCATCTGACTGGTGTTCAACAAACACTAAAATAGTGTTTAAGAGCTTAGACTTTGAGACAGCCTCAAATTGGGGTTGAAATTCCCATTCTGCTCATTATTGGCTGTGTGATCTCTAAGCCTCAGTGTTTTCATCTATAGAGTCAATATAACAATAACTGATAGAGTTGTGAGGTGTAAATGAGATAATCCATATAAAGCACTCAGCAAAGTGCATGCCGCATAGTAATCACTCAATGAATGCTATTTGTTGTTGTTATTGCTGTTTGGGGGAATGATAGAGGCTTTTATTTAGGCATCTTTTTCATGGGCCACTGGGGACTTGTATGAGGCTTCTTTCAATATCCATTGCAGCTCCTGGAGTTCTTTTTATTCTCTGCTGCTCCAATTATAGTCCTGAGAAAATTCTGACTTCATTTCTTTACAGACTAAATGCTTTGGGATGCATGGGAAAATGAAAAGTGTCATAGATACCCAAGCTATATTAAACCAATATAACTTGCTGCCCAACTGCCACAGGGACCAGCATGGCAGTAACTACTAGATTGATGGAGACCAGAGAATTTGGAGCAACTCATTTAGCCTGTGGCTAGTCTGCCTATCACCTCCCCAGGTATCAGGAGACAAGAGTTATGCTAAGGCTCCCAGGTTGGCTCAATATTTGGAAACGTGGCCTCTAAAGCAATTACCTTTCTTGACTTACATTTTACTAATATATATGTCAATTTTATTTTATATATATATATGTATATGTATATGTGTGTGTGTGTGTGTATATATATATATATATATATATATATATATATATATATATATGAATGAAAAGCACATGGCCCATCTGTATTCATCAGCCAACTGTTCCAGTGAGTGCTGATTTTTACTGACCTGTCCTGCATCATTGCCTTTTACCCAGCAGGTAGGAAGATGCCCTCTGGGATGGATTACTTGGAATTAGTTTTAGTCCCCTTTAGCCTAAAGTCCTTGTTGAGTAGAGAACAAAGATGTTCTTCTACTTTTCTAGCATCTCCCTTCTTTATAACTGACCATTTGGGGCATCCTCTTTCTGTTCCCATTTCTGGTACCCGAATTTTCACAGCCCACTCAGATCATCTCTGTTCTCCTATTTCAGATATCTTACTTTCCCTGTTCAGATTTGCATAGTACTTTCCCCATTATTAGTTCAACCATATCAGTCGAGAATAATTAACATGTTATTTTGTACAAGGGGTCTGATCTCCTAGTGATTAAACAACTTGCCCACAGTCCCCCATGGCAGAGCCAGGGCAGGAGCAGACTTCTCTCCATTACACATGTCGTGTCCACAGGTTCTTTCCACTATGTGCTGCAGACACTGCGTTCTCCTACGGGAGAACTCTGATATATTTTATTTATGCACTTACCTATTTATGAATTCATTTTTTATTCATTTGTTGGTTTTATTTTATACAAATTATTGTAGCATTTGTTCTATAATTATCAAAAGGGAATAGATGTATAATTTAATAGAATAGTAAAATAACTACTAGTTAAACATTTTTAAGAAGTAATGAAACAGATTTGCAAAAATAAAAAAAAAACATCATCAAGAAAAATGCATTTACTTCTAAAACTTTATCAGAATGCTATCTTCTGTCATCTTTTCTTGAGACAGATTTTTATCCATTTTTCAGTTCATTTATAATGAATTTTTAAATATTTCAAATATTCATAAAAGCTTGAAGGCTAATATCGTGAATACTTTGTGTGCCCACTATCCAAATGCTGTTAACATTTTCTCCACATTTGCTTCAGATTTTTCCTTTCCCAGAAATTAATATTTCAGAAAAGGTTGACGTTTCCTGTGTTCTCTTGCTCTAGTGTCACCTCTCTCTCTCCCACCCCAGAACAGACAGTGAAGCATGTCCTTTTCCATTCATGTTTAAAATGTTTTCTGTGCATGCATTTACCCACAAATAACGTTCATTTAGATATATGATCTTTACACAGTAGTGTCATCATCCTGTACGCATCATGTGCTTTCTCAACCCAATGTTATGTTTTTAGATCTATGAGTGAAATGAAGTCTTTTCATTTTTGTGTCTACTAAGACATTTTATCTTATTTTTATCTTACTTTGTGTTTTTTATTTTCCATACTTTTTTCTCCATGTGTCTCTTTTCCTGCCTCATGGTAAGTTAGTAATACTGTCTCTAGTCCTGCTTTTCCTCGTTTGCTGGTTTGAAATCTGTAGATTATTTTTTATTATACAATATATTTCATACTTCAAGTGAATCACTTAATGTCATCTCCAAATTTTTAACAAACATACTTCATTGTACATTTTAATAAAGTCTAAAGTTATTAATTATTTCTAGCCTCTTTAATAAGACAAAGGATTTACTATGCATTAACTAACTACTGAAAATTACCTCATTTCTGGAATTTTTAACCA
>VMDR010018118.1:5367-19565 GCA_007922815.1 Macrotus californicus | reverse complement strand
CCCACCTCCCTCCCTTGCTAACACCCTCCCCCTTGATTTTGTCCATGTGTCCTTTATAGTAGTTCCTGAAAACCCTTACCCCCTCTGACTCCTCCCTGCTCCCCTCTGACTACTGTTAGATTGTTCTTAATTTCAACATCTCTGGTTATATTTTGTTTGCTTTTTTCTTTTGTTGATTATGTTCCAGGTAAAGGTGAGATCATATGGTATTTGTTGCTCACTGGCTTATTTCACTTAGCATAATGCTCTCTAGTTCCATCCATGCTGTTGCAAAGGGTAGGAGCTCCTTCTTTCTCTCTGCTGCATAGAATTCCACTGTGTAAATGTACCACAGTTTTTTGATCCACTCATTGACTGATGGGCATTTAGGTTACTTCCAGCACTTGGCTATTGTAAATTGTGCTGCTATGAACAATGAGGTGCATAGATTCTTTTGAATTGGTGTTTCAGGATTCTTAGGGTATAATCCCAGCAGTGGAATTGCTGGGTCAAAAGGCAATTCCATTTTTAGTTTTCTGAGGAAATTCCATACTGTTTTCCACAGTGGCTGCACCAGTCTGCATTCCCACCAACAGTGCACTAGGGTTCCCTTTTCTCCACATCCTCTCCAACACTTGTCTGTTGATTTGTTTATGATGGCCATTCTGACCAGTGTGTAGTGGTATCTCATGGTGGTTTTAATTTGCATCTCTCTGATAGCTAGTGATGCTGAGCATCTTTTCATATGTCTCTGTGCCCTCTGTATATCCTCCTTGGAGAAGTGTCTGTTCAAGTCTTTTGCCCATTTTTTAATTGGATTTTTTGTCTTCCTAGAGTGGAGTTGTATAAGTTCTTTATATATTTTGGAGATCAATGATACTTTGTCTGAGGTATCATTGGCAAATATGTTTTCCCATATAGTTGGTTCTCTTTTCACTTTAATACTATTTTCTTTAGCCATGTGGAAGCTTTTTAATTTGATGAGGTCCCATTTGTTTATTCTTCCCTTTATGCCCTTGCTTTAGGGGACATATCAGTGAAGATGTTGCTGCATAGAAGGTCTGAGATTTTCCTGCTGATTTTTTCCTCTAGTACTTTTATGGTATCACAACTTATATTTAAGTCCTTTATCCACCTTGAATTTATTTTTATGTATGGTGTAAGTTGGTGATCGAGTTTCATTTTTTGACATGTAGCTGTTCAGATCTCCCAACACCATTTGTTGAAGAGGCTATTTTTACTCTATTTTATGTTTCTTCCCCCTTTGTCAAATACTAATTGACCATAGAGACTTGGGTTTATTTCTGGGCTCTCTATTCTGTTCCATTGGTCTATGTGTCTGTTCTTAAGCCAGTACCAGGCCGTTTTGATTACAGTGGCCTTGTAATACAGTTTGATATCAGGTATTGTGATCCCTCCTACTTTGTTCTTCTTTCTCAAAATTGCTGTAACTATTCGGGGTAATTTATGGTTCCATATAAATTTCTCAAATATTTGTTCTATATCTGTGAAATATGTCATTGGTTCTTTAATAGGGATTGCATTGAATCTATAAATCACTTTGGGTATTCCAGATTTTCTATCAGGCCCAGGGTAAGATTTCACTTTTCCTCCTTGAAATTGGTCAGAGACATGTGATTTGTTTTGCCAAAAGAACATGAGCAAAAACCCTGTGTATTGCTTTGTCCCAAAACCCATTCAGGAACAGGCATTTTTGTAGGCTTTCTTCCTTCCACCAATGTCACCAGGAAATCTCCAGACGTCCAAGGCTCTATCAACCTGGCTCCGGATTGAGAATGTCTAGAGCAGAGCCCCCAGCTGTCCACAGTGGACATGTATTGTGGGCAGGAAACAAAACTTGTAACTTTGAGCCACAAAGTCTTGGGGGTTCTTCTTATTGAAGCATAACCTAGGCAAACCTGACTGACATACCGTTGTTATTACTGGTTATGATTTGTATAAGACTGTCAGATACTATTGTTTATAGTGCTGTTTTAGAAAACATAAAATGCTTAATGCATTAATAAACCTATTTCAAAGAATGAGTTCTGTTCACAAAGAGTTTTTATTATCTTCTGCTGGGTATGGAGTTCACCACTTGCAGTTTGATCTATACAAAATTTTCTGTATACTTATAGCACACTGGGTCTGAGAGGAAGTGTTGAATGAAAAAATAGAGAGACTTTTGCCTTCATCATAGACACTTTTAAAGGGTTACGATTAGTTAATAATTTTTATGAGGATATAGCAGCTGTAAATTTGTCAGAAATAGACACTAGAAAATAAAACTATTGTTGTCATGATAATTTTATCATTTCCAATACCCAGCAGCTAAGCTCTCAATGATTTTTAACACCAAGTAAAATTCAGCTAGTTCAAAGAAGGTTTATAAACCTAATAATCCTGTGAAGTTTAATCTTTAGAAATAAATTGATCTGAAAGTATTTTTCAGATGAGAATGTTTAGCTAAAGAAAATAAACATTGAAAAGTGCAGACATAAACAAATGTTACCTCATCTTTCCTGAACAAAGCCTCATCTAGCTGTTGGCATCTTTAATGCAAAAAGATAATCTATAAACTCACTAATTTGTGGCAGTAGGTTACATATTCTGGGAAACTTGGCCTTTCTTCGCACTCTTAGCCAATAACAACTCAAAATGAGGGAGACAACTTTCACAGAGTGAAGAGCAAATTAGCCACTTTAACCTCTGCTCCACTCCCTGTGATATGGAAACATCGTGGCAGAGGTGTAATAATTGTAGTTCCTTAAAATGGCAAAAATCCTCCCCTAGACCTAAAGTTCTGCTGAAGAGAAAAGAATCCAAGAACAGAAGTGTTGTCATTCTTCAGGGTAGATGGGTGGGCAACAGAGAACCTGGATTAGAAATTGCCTGCTAGGTCATTTCCCAAACCCTGTGTTAAAAGCAAAGGAACCTGACAAAGATAAATCTGAGCAGAGAAGGAGCATTGTGCTGATTTCTTCATTGTTTTCCTGTGTCCATAAGCATTGGTGGCGATGAAATAAATAGGACCCCAATTTTATAGAAGTTTCCAAGATCTATATCAAACCATATCAATAAGCACACCCCACTCTGAACAAGCTTAGAAGACAGCCTAGTAACACATTCATTCCAATATAAAATAAAATTCATATGCATTATTTCTTAAATCATTTGCCTCTATTTATAATAATCAAAAAAATTACTTTTTATCATTTCTGTTTTTATGTCTATAAATCATTTGTCATAAAAAGCAGCTGTCCCCAGAAAATCTTCTCTACTCCACCACAGTCACAACTTAAAGACTCAAAATATCTTTAGTAAGCAGACATATTAAGTAATGTAAGTTATAAGAAATAAACATAAAATGAACATATAATGATCTCATTTAGTTTCAGTAATCAAAACTAAGCATAGGCCCATAAACCAGAGAAAAGAAATAGCTCAGCCTTCAACTATGTCAGACATGGCATATTATTTCTCAGTCTTTTCCTATAGAAAAATAATATTTTAAATGTTTCTAATTCCCATTTTCTGAATTAGATATTTTTGAAATTTCCAAATGTACACTGAAAAACATAGTGCCTTCTCCATAGCCTTTTTGGTTGCAAAATCCTAAGACAAAAGCACTAAATGTGCATGCTCATGGGTTAATAAGATAATTGGAAGGCAGTATTTTTTGCTTCTTTTCAATACCAAATAATAAACCCTCAATGTATCAGAAGACCATAATGTATTCTTATTTAAAGCTAGTTAATTCACTTTTCTGGTCAATTTAAATAGAATCAAATATTCCTTATTGCTTGAAGACATTATGAAATAATTCCCTACATTTTGTTTTTTATTAATTTTATAATGCATTTTATAAGTGATTAATATTTTTCTATTGCAGTAAATATACATTGTTAAAATAATTGATCCTTCCTTTCAAAATAAAACAGTCTCAGAGAAAGGGATCAAACTGATGATAGCCAGAGGGGGAAATGTAGGAAAAAAGTGAAGAGCAATATAAGTTATATAAATGTCAAATCACTATATTGTACACCTGGCACTAATATAATATTGTATGTCAACTATCCTTTCATTAATTAATTAAATCCAGGGTTTTTCAGGGCTTCAAAACAGAACATTCCACATCAATATAGGTGATGTAGTAAGGATGTAGTATAGCTGTTCTGAACAGCATTAGGGATAAATGTATAAAAACCACCAAAAAGGTTTTTTGTTGTTTTTTCCAAGCTATATACGTCCATACTCTACATGAGATTCTGGAATTTGTATGGTCTGAAAAAATTCCTCTAGTGATCCTTAGGTGCACTGCTTGAGGAGATGGGATCACTCTTTGAACATAACATAGAAGTCTTGATTGTTTTTAATAAGATTTGCATATTGAAATATTTTCTGCTTCTAAAAATTTTGTGCAGGAGAAAAGCTCAAATTAATTTTAGAGAGTTGATCCATTGAGTTATTCCTAGTTAAGATCTTAACTGAATGACTAACTATGCTCTTCAACCTATAGAGGCAAATAGGCTGCCTTTGTCTTTCACCAAATTGGAAGCATTTGCTTACAGAAACATTTGCCGGAGAGCTATCACCACGGAACACCTCTGTCTGCAGTTAACTGGCTTTGCTGCCGCCGCCGCCGAAATAAAAACAGCGGCTGCTGGGCCAAGTCTGAAAGGCAGAAAGTAAAACGGCTCTATTAAAGTAAGAGATTAAAGCATCCTGCTTTGCAAACTAGGCTAACATCCCAACCGCAAAATTATCTTGATGCATGTGATTGGGAAGGACTAATTAGAAGAGAGGTTGTCATTTTATTTTCTAACCAGCCCTCTCTGATCTGAAGCCTTGACACCCCCTCACTTGTTACCTAGCAACTCTTCTTTGTATATGGAAGGTTACTCTATCCCTGCGATGTTATTCAATTTATTTGCAGTTTTAAGTGTCCTCATCCTCTTTAGGACTATCGCACCCTGGTGTGATTGGCCTTAGGCTCTAAAATACCAGAGGGCAGTCAATTAAGTGGATCCAACTGGACCGCCCACTTACCTTACAATGGTGCTAAACAAATGCTGTACGTTTCACCTTGGACTTTGTGGTTTTACCAGAGCCCTCCCCTTCTGAAGCCTCAGCCAAGCACCCTCTGCTAACCCAGAAATTGCTGTCATTGCTTTCCTCTTGATTGAAAGAATATATGCAGGACTGGTTCCTTTTAACTCAGTGGAAAAATGACTATCAATTTAAACATTAACTTGTGTCCAACCTAATCATGAAGCTAAAAACAGAATTTGCTTCTGCACATTGCACAGCTCAGAAAATCACCACCCAGCTAAACTTCACAATTTCACCTAAACCCTAGCAATATGTAAATAGGTAATCAGCCACATTTGGAAATGTATTTTTTAATCAGGTAGTTTAGATGCATAATCACCTCCAAATCAAACTGCCATTAAAGGCCATTAACTCTTGAAGGAAACTCAGTTAACTGAATTCTATCAGGAAGAGACTCCAAATGTAATTCTTGTAGAACCTGGGCTGACACATCTTTAAATGCCTCCTTTTTTGCTCCTTAATAAGAGAATTTTTTTTCTCTCCTAGTGCTAGATAAGAATTAAAAAGCTTAACAAGACAATGAACATAAAGCCCTTCCGTTCTCAGAAAAGGCCTATTAGCTCTTTATAGTTTCTATTTTCCCCTCAGTCAGTCATGTGAGAATAGCTTTTAATGCCAAAAGTCTAAATACTGACAGAATACCCAACTCCAGGACATTCTGATATACAACATCTAGTATGCAATCTAACATATATACTAATAACAGTTGCTCAAAGCAATAGCACAATAGTACTCATTCTAAAATAACGCCTGTTGCAAGAACCCAAATTCTCACTCATTGCAGTACCCAAATAATTCTAAAACCTTCACTGCAGTTCTTTTGGTTTTTATACAGAAAAGGAATTTGAAAGCATTTGTTGTCTATCTCCTACTCTGCTGGATGGGGGATAATGGCAACAGGTGGACCTAAGTCCTAGGATATGAGACAGTGGGGTGTATAGCCTGCCAAATTTAGATAACTCAATTAAAATAGCCCCATTCACTCACACCAAGAAGAAGAGCTGGGAGCTGGGGGAAAGGAAGAGGGCGAGCATGGGTGACAACTGCAGATTTTCCCCTCTGGGGTCACTAGCTATGTTGATGTTTCTACAGCATAAATGCATTAGAAGCTAGCGCCGTTATTTTTGCCTTTGCCTCATCACTCAGTGCAAAGGGGCAAAGGTGAGGGCCTATAAATTCACACAGCTGCTGGCTGGGAGAAGGCATTTGGAAAATAGTTCAGTATTATGGGCCTTTATTTCACAGAAAGAATTGTGCTCTGAGGGACATTCTCCCCCCCCCCCCCGCCCCTAAACCAAAAGAGCACCCAGGCTCCTGCAAAACCTCACCAAGTTAAAAGGCAAAGCACAATTTCTAGTTCTTGTGCCAGCCGGAGGTATGCAAAGATTTTCTCAGCAGGAAGTCACTCATAGACATCACATGAATATTTAAACAATGGGAAGCCAGCAAAAAGATTCTTTCACGCTGCAGGATGATAGTGACTTCTGAAATTATCACAATTATCATTCCATTATTGCAAAACAAATGACCTGATTTATTATGCTCTGCCTCTGCTCATCTCTGGATCTCTTCCTGATATATTACACAACCGGTTACTTAGGCATTCTACACAAACAGCATTTGTATCGACTACTTCATTAATATTTTGATTATTATAAATCTCAGGAACTCAATCCACATCCTAGACTAGAGTCAGCTGTCCCCCAGGCTCTTTCCCTGAAGAAGATGATCAGAGAATTTTAGAGTGGGATATGATGATGTAGTCCATAAAATTCTGGAAAACGAGGTCACTCATCAGATAACTCTCCTTAGCGTAGAAATGCTCTGCACTTCTCTCATGGCAGAAAAGGCCAACAGTTCTCGAATCAGCAGGAAAAGAAGTTTACGTGTTTTTTTTTTTTTTAAATCTAGGCAGAAATTCTATTCCCTAGCATGGTTCCAGTGCCACATGTGACATCTTTTTTTTTTTTTTTAAGTTTCCTCATTGTTTTCCCTTTAAGAAGTAAAAATTAGGGGAGAAATGATGGGGGAACACACAGTTATCAGATAAGTAGCAGAGATAAAACAAAAGTCAGGCCTTCCAATCCTACCCTCTTTTAAATCCTTCAGCTACATAAGGGAGCTTCATGTGCTGTCTTTACAGACCCATCTGTAAGGTAGAGCAAGTTTGTTTACCCTCTGAGCAAAACTCAGCACAGAGTATTTGTATCCCACTGGTGACACAGCAGGGCAAGAGAGGAACTCAGGGACAAATATCAAACAACACACTTGGCAAAGAGCAGATCACAGCGACATGCGTGTTGTAATGAAACAACTGATGAGCCGTGAGTCAAATTTCCATTTCTTCCACTGCAACCTTATCAGAGATTCACATGCTTGGAAAAGAGCACGTCTGCTGTACACTAATGATTTCCAATGGGCTCGTGAGTCAAGCTGCAGGTTGAAAAGAACACTGGAAGCATTTTTCAAGTGCTATGAAATTACTTCACACATGATTTTTAGCTTTACCTGTCCAGCAACAACTTTAGTCAGCCCTTTCCTTCATCTGGGCCTACTAAGTTGCTCAGGAGGCACAGTATTGCCATCTGCCCTCAAGGTGAATCTAAAATTGTTTGTTCCAGGTAAACTGCCAATGAAACCTTTGGATGAATTCTCCTGGCAACATCCCTCCCACTTCTTTTATTATATTTTCCCCACATACTCTATCCTCCCTTAAAAAAATAAATCAAGAAGCAAGAATAAAATTATCAGGACTCCAAAAGCAACTGACCTTGTGAAGTGTCTGTTACAATAAATATTTCTTGAACATTATGTAGAACATCATACAATATGATCAGGACACAGCTGGATCCTCCTCATGGAGATAAGAATACTGGAGAAATACAGAAATCAAGAAGAATCTAGGTAATTCATTTGAAGGAAGTTACTATATCCAGTTAATTTAAAGCAAATTTGTTGATTGTTTACTAGAGAACCTCATTAGAACTGTATCCAGCTGGCAAAGAGCAAAGAAGCTAAGAGGTAATCTCCTTTTGTGGTTTGGGGAGAAAATCAGACCACCATCCAAGAGCCATTTAAATAAAAATTAGAAAGATAATGACTTCTAACCCCTCCCCAGCCTTCTGCCCCAGAGATGTGGGCAGAAGAAGAAACATCCCAAGAATGGGGAAACTCGACAGTGTGGTGTGTTCTCATTTCAACAGCCCATAGGTGTTGGGGTGGCATGATAAGGAGGAAGTTGGTCCAAGACAGAGGCTTGAAGGAAAACCGTATTGTGAACACAGCTAACTCCGCCTGGAACCAGAGCTTGGCTGGCCGAATCCGGAGGGAAACACGGTCTACCCCTTCCTTTTCAGCCCCTGCGTGAGAGGCAACATTCTCCTCTCACTCCAATCCTCTCCTCTAATCAGCCCTCTCCTTTAATCAGACAGATATACTACCTCGGAGAGGAATAATACTTCGGAGAAATGCATGTCTTTCCCTTTGTATTGAGAAGGGCACCAAGTAAGATCATGAGTAGACAAAAAATAAAACTGAACATTTTGCAACATAGCAGCATTATTTGGTAAAACATCTATTCTGGGATTATTTTTCTAACCAGAATTTTTTTAAAAAGTATGTTCTATTTCCCTGTCAGTCATCAGTGATAAGCCCAGAACTTTTAAGGCATCTGAACAGCAAGGCAAGGGAACTCAAAAAGAAAGAGAGGTAGAAAAAAAGAGAAAGAAACAAAGGCAGCACTGTATAAGTGTACAAGTTTAAACTGTTCCAGGAAAGCATTCTGTTGCCTTGCAAATAGCTTGAAAGATTGGTCTAACTTTTTTTGCCTGTGAAAATTCTCAGTATTCTATTATAATCTTCTATTGTCTAAATCAGACACATCTCTTACCACAAAACAAGTTGTAATTGGCCTTTGGCACCACAACTGGAATAACTCAAGGAGTGATTTTGGCAGACATCATTTAACGTTCTCCTATTATACTTTCCAGGATGTTAGTTTTATTTTCTGATTTCCTTGGATCCAAAAGGATTTCTTTTTAATTAAAGGATAAAGATGTTTTCCTGTGCATCTTGAATTTCTTTGGTCCACTTGCAAGCCATAATGATGCTAAAGAAATATTTCTACCATTTTGAATCTAAATCATTGCCTAGAAACAAAAGATACGACCCTCCATTGCTATAAACCATGGTCTCCAGCTGCAAAGACATTTTCAAAGAGCCTGCAAAATTTGAAGTGTGATACTTTTGTAACCAGTTATGTGAGAAATGCCAATATTTGTACTGATATGGTATTACTAAGGTGATACCAAATGGAGTAATTGCTTTTTGCCTTATGTGTCCGCTCCATTGATTCTGAACATCAGAGATGTATTTGAAAAGGAAGGAAGAACCCTGACCCCACTCTAGATGTAATGAATCAGATTTTCAGGAAGTTGTGAGTGCTTGGGAAGATTTTTAAAGCTCCGCAAGTGATGCCCAAACAAGACTGAGGCCCACAAGTCTGGCCTTCAGGAAATAGGTCTTCTACAGTATGAGAACCAAATGAATTTTCCATCTTTCCAAGGCTCCAAGCAGAGTGATGGGGACAGATTTAAGTCCTCATAGCAAAAATATTATGTACAGCTCCAAGAGAAAGCACAACACAAGTGGTCTAAATAATTCCAAGTTTCCTCTACAAAGAATATCACCCAAATACTTTTCCCAGTTTTGTCTATTGTACTATCCTTTCAAACAGAAACTCATAATGTCCTCTCCAACCTTGACCATTCCTATGACTCAACAGACTGCGTCCACTCCAGGCACATCATCTATTTTACAGAAAAGTGCTCTGGGTAGACGATTGTTGAAGAGTTTCACCTTGCAGGTAGGTTAACTGACAGAGAATAGGAGAACATAAGAATATAAAACTGTCAAATGAAATCACATTAAATTGATGAGTTCCCAGAACAGAAAGTCTATTGCACCCCTCTCAATTTCCCAATTATATTAAAGTTTGAAGAAGAAAAATCTACAAATAAAAGAATCAAATTCACTGAATATATGACCACAGGGTGATAAAGAGTTATACTGAGTTATGCTGTAAATAGGCAAGAGAAGGGAAGCCATTCTACAAAAAAATAAGTAAAATAATACTCTCTGATGTCACCAATGTAGGAATATGTCAATTCATTAGTTAATTTGACAAAAGAGTACAAAAAATATAAGGTAAAGTAATCTTGCTTATTTAACAATCAAAGAAGAGTGTCTCCTATGTGCTGGGCATCTGGGCTAAGCCTTTGGTTAGTATTAGTTCATTTAATTAATGTTCAGAGCAACTCTATGATTTATTTACTATTTGTAGTCCTACTTTACAAATGACAAAAATGAGGCATAAACATGGTAAGTAACTTATCAAAGACCATACAATTAGTAAGTAAGTGGCAGAGCAAGGATACAAGACAGGGCAGTCTGGCCCCAGATGCCATGAAGTTAAACCCATAATCTATAGGTTCTCACCTGTTACCAAAACACTGTATGGGAGGGAAAATTTATGGCTTCTCCTAACGGCTTATTTCATTCCTTCCTTCCACCAAGTAACAACATTTTCTTACCTCCTCTTTCTCCTATCAACGCTTCTGCATCTGATATTTAATTTCCTGAGAATTGTAATGTCTACTGGTTCATAGAAACTACACCAAGGATTAACAAATAAAAATAGCTTAACGTGTTATCTCTTAAAGATAATGAGTTTCCACTTAATCACAGGCTGTTAATGCTAACCCAAAGCAGTAGTTACTGTGGGATTCTGACCACTGATGGTAAGCACCTTTAGGGAAGAATTCATACTTCATTTATACATGTGGTTTCAGCACCCAGCACAGTGCCTGGGACAGAGGTCATTCCTATGTAAATTTATTGGATTGTAAAAGCAGGCCAGGACATCTTGCAACCATTCCACATGGGCCAACTTCATCTACAAAAGGCTAGCTGGCCCACCTAACAAGAGCTCTCATGGCTCCTTTGGACTTAAACTAAAATACCTCTAAAACGGGACATGTTGGCTAAGAATCTTTTTTTTCTTCTTTTACAACTAGGCCACACATGTTATATGGGGGGGAGGGGGTGTTATATGCAGCCACATTCCCACCAGTCATAGGAAGACAGACTGGGGTACCAAAAAAAGGGCAAGTTTTGGTGAAGAGATACGCAGAGGAAAGGTCTTGATCATGGGTCACTGCTTAGGTATACCAAACCTAGGGCAACATGGAATCCTAGCTCCTCAGGGGAATGCACAAGTTAAGAAAGAAATGCTTGCTGAAAGCAAAAGGGATCTAAAATGGAAAATGACTTTGCAGCTCACAGATTTGCCTAGGGATATGTCTATAGAAAAGTCGCCAGTGAGGCAGATTTCATTTCCCAAGATAGCACAAAATGATCTCTCATTCATCATGTTCTTCTTACAGTGTGACATTGACACTCCTCCCATTAAGAGGTGAGCCTGTGTTCCCTCCCTTTAAATCTGGGGGGGGGGTGCTGAGGCTACAGTGGAAGTAATTCTATGAGACTTCCAGGATTGGTCAGAAAGGCGATACAACTTCTGCCTGGTCCTTCCAGGACTCTTCCACTTGGAACCAGGCTGTTAGAAAACCAAGAAACCACACGGAGATGCCCCATATAGATATTCCAGCCAACTGCCCCGCTGAGATCCCAGGTGACAGCTAGCATCAACCACCAGACATGTGGATAACGAAGACGGCTTTGGCTGCAGCCACCATCTGACTCCAATCACATGAGACAACCCAAGAAGGGATCATCTAAACAAACCCAATCAAAACCCAATCAACCCTTAGAACCATGAGAGATAATGTTAAAATAATTATTTTTCTTAAGGCATTTAGTTTTGGGATGAGTTGTTATGCAGCACCTTAATAACTGAAACACACAGCCTGGAAACTTGTTTGTACTTTCTGCAAACATGAGGATTAAAGCCCAAAGAAGAGCTGGGTTTTCCTAATAAGAGAAAGAGCTAAAGCAGTTTAGAAACTGGGTGGGACTGGCCGAGGAGAGACTCCTTCTCCCTCTCTATAGGTTGAGAAGATATAAAGCCTCCCTTGAGAGCATGCTGAGCCTGCCCAGAGAGAAGCCACCTCATAGATGATTAGAATGTAAGTGGATAACGAGCCATTTGAATTATCTGCTCTAGTTCAAACACATGCTGTTGCCAATATGCTGTGGCAGCCAGCTAACATCTGAGCATCTTTAATTTAAATTGCATATACTTAACTTGAAATGGCATCTACACTCTAAAACTAAGAATTTACTGTACCATCATCAGATCATAGGAGAAATCATCTTTTCAGGAATTTCCAAATTTGCCTTTTTACTGCAACTCTAATGTGGTAACAGCTTAATGCCTGATGGCTCCCACGTCAAATGCTCAGAGAATGAGATGTAACTCCTATTCCATTCAGTTTGTTCATACACATGCTGTTCCCTGTCTACATATGCAAATGGGATAATTCTCAGCAGCTTTAGGTCTCATTCTCTCATAAACACCAAAACTGTATCTGTAACCTTAGACAGTAGACACATTCATAAAGCCAACATTTACTTTGTCAAGCTTTATCACGAATGAAATTTTCAGAGCAAAAATTCTAAAGGAAGCTGAAAAAAAACAACAACCTAAAAGACAGACTTATGATAGATACTCAAAATGAAAACAGTAATAATAATAATGTAGCATTTGTGGAGCCAAATTCTAGGCTCAGGATAAAAACAAACAAAAAGCCACTGTCTAAAAACATGTATTGGACCTAGTCATATTGCATTAACTGCTTAAAAACAGATTGGGGATCATCATATGAAAATGGTTTCTTTTCAGCCATCAACCTACTTCGCCTCTGCTGAATTTTAACATTGTATACCATCTAACATCCCCTTCTCCCTGTCCCAGGGCTTCCTTTTCTTTTGGATTTGCACATGCTATTCCCCCTTCTTTTCTTGCCTCCTGGGAGGCAGTTTCTAGAATCTAGGTCAACTCGATTTATATCCTTGGTCAGCCCCTCACTAGGTGTGTGACATTTCCCAACCTAAATTACCTAAGCCTCAGTTTCTGCGTCTGTAAAATAGAGATGATAGTGACTTTTCACACAAAGATGCAGGGGTGATTTAATGAAATAAGGCATATAAATTACTAGGCACATAATAGGTATTTAGTAAATGTTAATTACTATTTTAATGTATCTGAGTGGCTCTTAGTGTCTTTGTTCTCTGCTGGCCCTGAAAAAGTTGGATTTCATAGGGGTCTGTTCTCAGCTCCTGTTCACTCCCTCTGAACGGTCTCATGCCCTTCCATAGCATCAGTCACCTCCTGCATGTCAGAGATTCTCCATTCCTGATCTTTTTACAGACCTTTATTTACACGTGCGTATTACCCTGTTCTTCCAGTGGAGCGAAGCCATGGCTACTTTGTGTGTCTAGATCTAGAGGGCAGTTCATACACATCAGAGGTCCTAGAAATGGTCTATAAATACCTTCACCTACTGTGAGCTATCAGTCGAGAGATTCCGAACCAGATTCTGTTTTGAGAAAATGAGGTTAAGAGATTTGAGTTTTGAGGCCAGCTCTGTGACAAGCTAGCAGGCTAGACAAGCCCTCCTCCTGTGTGTCCTGCTATGCTGGGTATACCGGTCTTCATACAGTCTTCACCTGTCTCCACCCAGCTCCTTGCCTTGGGAGAGCTGCAAGGACTACGTGCCCACTGGCTTATACTAGGGCTTGACCAATGGGGATCCCTGGAAGGATACTGGAAAGAGGAAGAGAGGAAGTTTGGCATATTTATTCCCGTGGTTGCCCTTGTGATGTCACCTCTCTAAGCTGATTTCAAACCCCAAGTAAACACCACAGCTTCTTTGAGACAGCACTCTCCAGAAACCCCTGTGGAGTTCCAAGCCCCTATGCTACTAGCTCAGGGCACATCACTCACCTGCCTACACCTTTGAACATAGTTTCTTCTTAACTCTCCAGAAATGATCCCAATTTTATGCACCATCTGTTTTCTTCTAGATTCTTAACTAAAACACCTGCATGTTTAGTAGCGTTGCCTTTCCTTCAAAACAAAAAAAAAA